>APFE031639667.1:46226-96115 GCA_000404065.3 Pinus taeda | reverse complement strand
AATGGCCTCAAGAGTCCAAAAATAAAAAATAGTATTAATTAATAAATATTAAATATAGTATATATTATAGACTCTACAATCTAATCATAGGAGAGAATCATCTGAATTCTCATCATCTACATCTTCAACATGACTATATAGCAACTAACACATCCTAACAACAAGAAAAACATCTTCATAACAGTCCAAGAAATTATGAAAATCAACCCTTGAATCAGCTCCAAACTAGCCCAGGAAATTCTAAAATAAACCCTACAATCAGGTCCAAATCAGCCCAAGAAACTCAGCCCAAAAACTCTCCAAATCAGCCCTTCAATCAACTCTCCAAATCAGCCCAACAAATTCTTCAAAAAAACCCTTCAAGAGTTCAAAAAACTCTCCAAATCAACCCAAGGCTCAACTCAAAAATTCCAAATTTCTCAATGAATTGTATGAGTGAAATGGAGGTTGGGGACCTCTTTAAATAGCATTAGTAGGGACCTAGGGTTAGGTTTAGTGTAGTCAATCACCACTTGGAATCAATCATTGGCTTCTCTACTAGTCTCAATACTATCTAACAGACATCATTCTTTAGGATGAATTTGTAGTCCTCTGCCATGCTATCCTACAATACTCTCTCACCTGCTATGGCCTCAAAACTAAAAGGCTCTACATTAATAATGGAAGATACCAAGCACCATAATTAGGAAACTTCTTAGTAGGATGACTAATTTGAAAAGAAATATTTAGCTCTCCTAATTATCCTTGTGCTTCATGTACTATCTAGGTAAACCATTTAGGCCTTCTTAATAAACTACAAGGCAAAATGGTCTTTATATATGCACCAAAATCTCATTGATCTTACTTCAATTTCTCATGAATATGAGGATTAGAATTTAGGTCACAAGTTTCTCAACCTCCTCAATCTTTGTTGCAGGGTTTTGAGACTTACAGAACCCAACATCCTCATCAAAGTTGACATCTGACTTACAACTATCTTTATCTAAAGACAAAATGTGAATTTTATAAGCCTAAGAAGTCTTGTTGTACTCTTCAAATTGAAGGATTCCACCTTAGTTCTTTTCTCCCCGTAAATACAAATATATATATAGGACAACCAATGACACAGAAATGTGATATTTATAATCATATTTGTAAATGCTTCTTCTAGTGTGTTATCCTTCAATATTCCATGAGGAATCCTCAATAAATAAAACATAATAAGTGTTTCCTAATAATGAAGTCATAGGTCTATCTACATTTGAATGTATTAGGTAAAGAATCTCTCTTGACCTATCCTTACTAATTGGAAAAACAGTCTTGGTATGCTTGTTGAGTGCATGCAAACTAGTGTAGTTTTATATTCACTCACCTGAGACTTCAAGAACTCCACTTCATTGCTTAACTCAATATTCTTTTTGCCCATGGATCCCCTCTCACTAACCATCAACTCCAGGTGTGTTTGTAGCTCTGCAAAATTTCCTTCCAAAATATTATTTTCCTCATCCCACAACTATTGATTATCTTAAAGTTTCTTGAGTAGTTCCTGAGTCTCTCTCTTGGATTCATTCAAGTTGGTTTCCAATTAATTCAATTGATAATTCAATGAGCCTACATCGTTGCTAAGCTTTGTATTTTTCTGGGCTATTAATCCACTTTCAGTAGCCATCAAATCAAGTTTTTTCTACAGCTTTGCAACAATTCCTTCCAAATTACTCTTTTCAGAAACCCTTAAACAATGATCTTCTTCAATTTTTCTGACCGAATCCTGAATCCTTCCCTTGGATTCGTTTAAATCGGATTCCATAGCAGTCTTTTCTATTCTAAGTCACTTGGGCCAAAAGTGGTCATTTATGAATGCTTTGGTAACATTTCCCTTGCAACCAGGCCTTGTGTGCTTGGACTTGGTATCTTTGTTGTTGTGTAAAGGTCTGAGTCATGGTTTCAATGACTTGATCTATTGCATCTTAGCTTTGTTCATATATCAATTAGTTAATCCCTGTCTATATTCATGATCATTATGATGGTAAGTAGTTGACAACTATGTGACTTTTTGCAGTGATTTTCAACGAGGAAAATGTAAGCGTGAACCATGCCATTATTAACATTCATGAAAAAATATGGCAATGAATATTCCATTGTCTTTTTGATGTTATAAAAGACCTTAGCATTTGTTAAACAAGGTGAGATTTGTCATTTGTTGGTTTCTTTGCTTCTTTGCTTTAGTAGGATGTTGTTGCCTCCTGCTGCTTAATTCCTATGAAACTTATGTCAAGGTTGATGAATAAATCATTTATGAATGCTTTGGTAACATTTCCCTTGCAACCAGGGCTTGTGTGCTTGGACTTGGTATCTTTGTTGTTGTGTAAAGGTCTGAGTCATGGTTTCAATGACTTGATCTATTGCATCTTAGCTTTGTTCATACCTTGTCCATATTCATCATCATTATGATGGTAGGTAGTTGACAATTGTGTGACTTTTTGCAATGATTTTCAACAAGGAAAATGTAAGCGTGAACCATGCCATTATTAAAATTCATGAAAAAATATGGCAATGAATATTCCATTATCTTTTTGATGTTATAAAAGACCTTAGCATTTGTTAAACAAGGTGAGATTTGTCATTTGTTGGTTTCTTTGCTTCTTTGCTTTAGTAGGATGCTGCTGCCTCATGCTGCTTAATTCCCGTGAAACTTATGTCAAGTTGGATGAATAAATCATTTATGAATGCTTTGGTAACATTTCCCTTGCAACCAGGGCTTGTGTGCTTGGACTTGGTGTCTTTGTTGTTGTGTGAAGGCCTGAGTCATGGTTTCAGTGACTTGATCTATTGCATCTTAGCTTTTTTCATATATCAATTAGTTAATCCCTGCCTATATTCATGATCATTATGATGGTAGGTAGTTGACAACTATGTGACTTTGTGCAGCGATTTTCAACGAGGATAATGTAAGTGTCAAACATGCCATTATTAACATTCATGAAAAAATATGGCAATGAATATTCCATTCTCTTTTTGATGTTATAAAATACCTTAGCATTTGTTAAACAAGGTGGGATTTGTCATTTGTTGGTTTCTTTGCTTCGTTGCTTTAGTAGGATGTTGCTGCCTCATGCTGCTTAATTTTTGTGAAACTTATTTCAAGGTTGATGAATGAATCATTTATGAATTCTTTGGTAACATTTCCCTTGCAACTAGGGCTTGTGTGCTTGGAATCAGTATCTTTGTTGTTGTGTAAAGGTCTGAGTCATGGTTTCAATGACTTGATCTATTGCATCTTAGCTTTGCTCATATATCAATTAGTTAATCCTGGCCTATATTCATGATTATTATGATGGTAGGTAGTTGGCAAATATGTGACCTTTTGCAGTGATTTTCAACGAGGAAAATGTAAGCGTGAACCATGCCATTATTAACATTCATGAGAAAATATCGCAATGAATATTCCATTCTCTTTTTGACATTATAAAAGACCTTAGCATTTGTTAAACAAGGTGAGATCTATCATTTGTTGGTTTCTCTGCTTCTTTGCTTTAGTAGGATGTTGATGCCTCATGCTGCTTCGTGTGAAACTTATGTCAAGGTTGATGAATAAATCATTTAAATATTTCATATCTATTTTCCAAATACACAAATTTGGGCATCGTAATGAAAACTCAATGACACCATGTCCTTTGGACCAAGGGGTTCTACAGGAAGAGACTCTAATGAATCAAAATAGAAGAACCGCACAACAAAATAAAAATTGTTATTATGGAGAGAGACCAATCAAATCTAAATGATGATTGTAGAATTTCATTACTGTAAAAGGGCATCAGTGCACCCACTGACTGGTAAAATTTGGATAACAAATAAAAAGGGACCTTTCCTTCCTGGATACAAGAGAAGGTCCAGGGTGTACAAACCTATCTTAGGCACCTTGGTAGGTGCAGCCATCCTACATGTGATGCATGTGATGGAGCTACTACATTTCACCCTCACCCTGTTCTTCTTCTATTTAGTTCTAAATATTACCAATTCTGACAAAGTTAAACTGAATCTACAAATGAAAACTCCTAATCTCACATTATTAATTCTGGACTATAATTAACCTTGGAGATAACTAAAGGTCATCATGTGCATGCTTTAGACATGCATGCAGCCTCACTGGATGCTAGGAAAGTGTTGTGCACCTTCACTTTTCCTCTATTGCTAATTTTCTATGCATCTCTCTGACCTATTGCACCCTCTGCTGGAATGCACCATCATAGTGGAGAACAAGCATTAGGAGAAACCAAGTTAAAATCTAACATGGTCACTACTTCGTTTGATGTTTTCTAGCAATGTTGTGATCTCTTGCTGGAGAGATTATACTCAAAAGAAATTATATAAATGAATTGAAATTCATACACTAGGGAAACCATGCATTACTGAGGACATTCATATTACATGTGCTAATGTATGTGTCAAATGTAGGAAAAGAAAAAGTTAATTGTTTCCAGGGTAACCAAATATATACAGCGAAATCTGAAATTTGATAAGAGGAACTCATTAATGTAAGCTTCTATGGAAAGTGAATCATGCAGAATGATCATTTTCTAATGCACCCAAAACTATACCCAGATAGCCTGCTGCATGAACAACATGGCAATGAGCATCCCAAAAAGTTCTCCAGCTACCCTAGTAAACTTGTTGATAATTGAGCATGTACCTAGAATGGCCAGCAAAACCAACAAGAATGTAGTCCAAGCACATACCCTGTGTATACTGAGGAAATTACTTGTAGTTATTAAATGTAAAAGCACACCTACTTGCATAAATCTCTATAGTTGTTGATAAAAAACTACAAAAATACAACGTAATGTAGGTATCAAACATTCTGCAATTGAAATTTCGATTAAATTTGAAACTTGATACAATGTGACCAAATTTGAAGTGCATACCACCCTGTCCAAGCCAGAAACAACTTTGGGCCTAAATCTTCTCTGTCTTTGGCAAATTTGTACATGAATGTCAAATTCATGAAGATGCGGAGATTTTTAATGATCCCTAGGACTCATTCTTCTTGGGGAGATGGATTTAGATTCAATCTAGTATAAATCTCACATTTTTGGACACTCTAGAATATAAAGAAAAAATAATGAAAAAAGTTCATTAAGTCTACCTTTTTTGGAATTCTATAACCTGAAACTCTATTTCAAACAGTTAAGCCCCGTTGATATTATTAAATTCTAATTAATTTTTGGATTTTGTAATTATATCTTTTTCAATATGATTGCATCATCCATGTTTTCCAACATATACATTGTGAAAAACCATAATTTTAATGTTGCCTGACTCCTTAAATATAAAGTGTTGGGTTGTGTTACATTCCTTCCACTACTAGCCCATGTCATTAACTGGGGGGTTAGAAGGGGGGTGAAGCCCCCCCTTTGTTGTGCCAATTACGTAGCGGGGGAGGGGGGGGAGGGGGTCACAGGGGGTTTGAGGGGGGTAGGTAACCCCACTCTATGGTGTCCGGGGCAACGCCCTAGAAAATTTTGTTTTTGGACCCTATATTAGGTTGGGCGGACCTACCTATGGTTTTGTGCATGATTTTTCGCACATGGTTTTAGACGCTATGGTTTTTAGTCCATGGTTTTGGATGCGATGGCTTTTAGTCCATGGTATTGGATGCTTTGGCATGTATAAATATGTATTGTAACATTGAAAGTAATATAATGAAAAATCAAGCTAGTAGTCCCAGTTTTTGGATCCAGGGGAAAATCTTTGTGTAAATGTGTTTTATGTGTTATGCTCTCGCATTGTCTATTTTCTGTGTTTAAGAATTTGTATGTAGGTAATTTCTGTAAAGAATTAAAACCTACATTTGGTATCAGAGCTGTTTTGGCTTCAACGGGACGCCTTTGTTGCTGAGGGATTTCGCTCGAGCCTGTGGTAGACCTTGTTCAGTGGGAGATCTACAAGATCGATTCTGGTGGTAAAAGAAGATGGCAAGTAGTGGAAAGATAGAGATAGAGAAATTTAATGGTCAGAGTTTTGAGTTGTGGAAACTCAAGATGGAGGATCTGTTGGTGGATAAAGATCAGTGGATCATGGTAGATCGGGTACTAAACCAACGGGAGTGTCCGATGAAGAATGGAAGAAGTTGGATCGGAAGGCAAAGAGCATAATACGATTGTGTGTCTCAGATTTAGTATTGCTAAATGTATCATGGGAAGCTACGGCGAAGGCTTTGTGGGACAAGTTAGGGACTTTGTACCAATCTAAGTCTTTGGTGAATAAACTGTTCCTGCGGAAAAAGCTGTATAACCTGAGGATGAAAGATGGAGACTCGGTGACACAGCATCTGAATGCGTTTAATACTGTGGTAAGTCAGTTATTATCTGTTGATATTAAAATTTCAGATGAAGATAAGTGCATCAGTTTGTTGTGTTCTCTACCAGACTCGTGGGATAGTCTGGTTATTGCAATAGGTAGCAATGCAACTGCTTTGCAGTTTGATGAAATAGTCTCAGCCCTGCTGACGGAGGAGATGAGACGGAAAAATATGGACAACCAGAATGGTGATGCCTTGTCTGTAAGAGGACGGTCCCAGAACAGAAACAAAAATAAGTCATCGAGTGGGAGATCTAAATCTAGAGGGAGATCTAAATCTCCAGGAAAACCTACAAAGGTGGTGTGCTGGAAATGCGGAAAGGAAGGGCACTTCAAAGGGAGTGTAAATCTAAAGCTCCTAATAAAGGAAAAGGATTTGACGATGCTCCTTCTGCAGAGGCAAAAACCACCTCAGATGAAGGTGGGGATGTGTACTTGGCTTCTTCAAGTACACATGTAGATCATGAGGCATGGTTGATTGACTCAGGTGCATCCTTTCACTTCACTCCCCATAGAGAGTGGTTTTGCGAGTATGAGAAATATGATGGTGGTGATGTCTTATTAGGGGGATGATAGGAAGGCCAAAATCGTTGGTTGCGGAAAATTAAAGTTGAAGTTTTGAAGGTGGAAGGGTTAGAACACTTCCGAGTGTTCTGCATATTCCTGCATTGGCCGGAAATTTGATTTTTGTAAGCAAGCTAGATGATGCAGGTGTAAAAACAGTGTTCAAGAAGGATACCTGCACGATGGTTCGGGGAGCACTGGTAGTGATGCGGGGAGTTTGGATTGGAAGTCTGTACAAGATGCAAGGTAGCAATGTTGTTGATGGGTGCAACAATTTCGTGGTTCCTGAAAATGGAGCAGAAAATCTAGTGGTCTCTGGAGAGAAGACCATGTTGTGGCATCAAAGGCTTGGACATATTGGAGAGAAGGGCCTTCGAATACTTCATGGTAAAGGTATGGTAGAAGGTATGAGTAATAGCTCTCTGGATTTTGATTTCTGTGAAAATTGTGTATATGGAAAGCAGAATTGGGTGAGTTTCCCCTCTGGTGGTAAGAGGACGAAACAAATATTAGAGCTTGTGCACAGTGATGTGTTTGAACCTGTGAAGGTTCCATCACTGGGTAAGTTTGTGTACTATGTACCATTTATAGATGACTTCTCAAGGAATACATCGATATATTTCCTTCAGAACAAATATGAAGTCTTTGACATGTTTAAAGAATTTAAGGCTCTGGTGGAAAACCAGACAGAGAGAAAGATGAAGCTGTTGAGGACAGATAATGGTGGAGAGTTTTGCAGTAAGGAATTTGAAGAATTATGTAAGAAGTGTGGTATAGCATGACAGAAGACTACTCCATATACACCTCAGCAAAATGGAGTTGCAGAAAGAATGAACAAGACGTTGATGTAAAGGGAAAGAAGCATGCTCAGTGGTGCCAGGTTAAGACAAGAATTCTGGGCAAAGGCGGTGGAGACAACATGTTACCTGGTCAACAGATCACCTTCCTTAGCATTGGAGGATAAGACTCCACAAGAGGTATGGACTAGTAAGAAACCCTCTCTTTCACATTTGAGGGTATTTGGATGTGATGCATATGTACGTGTTCCAAGGGAGAAACGAACAGAGTTGGATAGTAAATCTGAAAAGTGCATCTTTATTGGGTATAATAATGGTTTAAAGGGTTATAAGCTTTGGAACCCAATAATAAGGAAGGTTGTGTACAACCGAGATATGGTCTTCATAGAGGTAAAAGATGTTATTAAACTTGAAGTCCAACCAAAGGAAATTGAGAAGATAGAGTTTGAACTTAAGGAGGAAGAATCAAACTCTACAACAGAGGAGGAATCAGAAGATGAAGAGCCACAAACTCTGGGTGTGAGAAGATTAGTTTGAGAAAGAAGGCAACCAGAAAGGTATAATCCATTGGCTTTCTGTTCAAATTTTGTTTTATCTATTACTAACGATGATCCGAGAATTGTGAAGGAAGTAGTAGATTCAGGGGATGGTAAACTCTAGAAAGATGTCATGGTTGATGAAATGACATCTTTGCACAAAAATGAGGCTTTGGATCTAGTGGAGTTGCCGGCCGGAAGGAAACCCATTGGTAGAAAATGGGTGTTCAAGAAGAAGACAAATGCAGAAGGAAGGGTGGTGAAATACAAAGCTCAGTTGGTAGCAAAAGGTTATTCTTAGGTGCCAGGAATTGATTTTGGTGATATTTTTTCTCCTGTTGCCAAGGTAACTTCTATTAGATTACTTTTATCTGTTGCTGCTACTTTTGATTTTGAGGTAGAACAGATGGATGTGAAGTCAACATTTCTTCACAGAGATCTGGAAGAGGAGATCTACATGAAGCAACCTGAAAGTTTTGCGGTGAAGGGTAAGAAATAACTGGTATGCAAGTTAAAGAAGTCTCTATATGGGTTAAAACAATCACCAAGGATGCGGTATCAGAAATTCGATACATTTCTATGGGGACTTGGCTTCACCAGAAGCAAAGTAGATCACTGTGTGTATTTTAAATTAATTTGTGACTGTGTTATTTATCTAGTCTTGTATGTGGATTTGAGGACCCATTTGTCCTCCAAATTCAACATGAAAGATCTTGGTGTTGCAAACTATATTTTGGGCATGGAAATTAAAAGAGATCGGGCAAAGAGCAAGCTCTGGTTAAACCAGAGGAAGTATGTCGAGACAATACTACAGAGGTTTAATATGCAGGATAGTAAACCAGTGAAGGTTCATATTCTTGTAGGTGTGAAGTTATCTACTGAACAGTGTCCCAAGACACAAGAAGAGGAAGAGGACATGTCCCATGTTCCATATGCAAGTGCAGTCGGTAGCCTGATGTATGCAATGGTCTGTACTAGACAGCATACACATGCAGTGGGAGTATTGAGCAGGTTTATGTCAAAACCAGGGAAGGAGCATTGGACAACAGTGAAGCGAGTTTTTAGGTATTTGCGTGGCACTAGTGATTATGGTTTGTGCTACCAAGGAAGACCAAGATTGGACAAATTGTTGGATATTCGTGGCTTTGTTGATGAAGACTGGGCTAGAGATCTGGATCAGAGAAGATCTACAAGTGGGTATGTGTTTAACCTATTTGGAGGTGTAGTCAGTTTGATGAGTAAGAAATAATCTGTAGTGGCACTATCAACTATAGAGGCAGAATACATGGCAGCCACTCATGCAAGAAAGGAAGCAGTTTGGTTGCAGAGATTGTGTTCAAGTATGGGGTAAGTACAAGGAGCTATAAGGATAGACTGTGATAGCCAAAGTGCAATTTTCTTGGCAAAGAACCCTGCATATCATTCAAAGACAAAGCACATTGATGTTCAGTATCACTTTGTGAGGGCTATGATAGAAGAGAAAAAGGTGTTGCTGGTAAAGGTGGACACTTTGAAGAATACTGCAGATGCATTGACAAAATATGTGAGCTGTGAGAAGTTCTATTGGTGTAGAGAAACAATGGGCGTTGCAGGGCTGGTTAAATGACTAAGCTCTCTTGTGGCCCCCTATGGAAAGAAAACAACAAGTGGGAGAATGTTGGGTTGTGTTATATTGTTTCCACTACTAGCCCACATAGTTAACTTTGTTATAACTTGAAACTTTGTTTCAAACAGTTAAAGCCCCGTTGATATTATTAAATGCTAACTATTTTTTTGGATTTTTTAATCATATCTTGTTTTAGTCTGATTGCATCATCCATTTTTTTAGCATATAAATTATGAAAAACCGTAATTTTAATGTTGCTTCACTCCTTCAATATAAACAATGTTGCAACTACATCCTATTTGTCTCCACATCTGCTCCCACAGCCATACGTCTTATCTATTTGGATTATAATAATACAGGGAATGATTTGGAGTGTTATGAACTTTATATCCTTATTATCCTTATTGGTTGACATGACATCTAACTTTTAGTTCTATCCTACAACTAGCACACTGTAAATGACCAGAAAATATGCCTATAAAAGGGTAAAAACATAGAGCAGTTAGACTCTGCTTTTATGAAGTGGCTAAGAGTTTTAAAAGTCTGGAAGGGATTAGATCATAGGATCCATATATTTGGGGACTCTAGTTGTCTTTTGTGTGTTGTGGGCATGACAAAGTTTATAAATTCTATAAGAACCAATGCCACTTTTGGGCCTAAGCCATGTCAAATTCATGACAATGCAGATATGTCTATGATTTCCTCGGGACTCATTATTCTGGGGAAGATGGATACATTTGGATTTAGAATGAATCCAACATAAATGTCACCATTTTGGGTACTCCAGAATATAAAAAATGATGAAAAAATCTCATTAAATATATCTTCTGTGGAATTCTAGAACTTGAAACTTTGTTTCAAATAATTGAACCCCATTGATATTTTTAAATGCTGTCAAATTTTACAAATTATGTTAAGGGAAATGAACAAGGACAAAAATTATTGGAACATTTATAAAGTGTAATGTAAGATGCGATTTTTTATTTCCTAGAAAATGCCTAAGCCATTTCAACTATCAGGGGCAGGTGGGTATAGGAATACTGTCATTACTATATGCATCACAGAGCCATTTGATCAAAAGCAGAAATATGGTGAAGAGAGAATATTTCAAAGAATGAATCAGTGTTTTCATTGGCATGTTCAAGGAACATAGATGGAATAGAGTGGACACTTGGAAGGATCTTCATTATTAGCTTAAATTGGTTAATTAATAATTTAAAGGGGCTACCACTTGAATGATAAGTACAGTGATTCCAACGGATCTGATTTACTAACATAAAAAGGAAGATACCAAAATGGAGTGGAGCTGAATATCAAAAGTTTGGAAATATAACAGATTGCTAGCAAGAAATTCACTGCAATGGATTTCATTATATTCAATTTATTACAAAATTCTAGAACTATTTCCTCAAGACCGTGCAAACTGCCACAGTATTGAATAATACTTCCCTAGTGCTTCCACAGCATAATTTCATGTAATGATGCTTATACAAAAGGTAAATTAATCTATCACAACTTTATCACTTGTTGTACAATTGGAAGTTGGAAAACCATGGACTAGATAAAATACAAGCCTTCAACCACAACCATCACTTCCATGATGTGTTTTACAACAAAAAATATTTCTATAGATAAACATTGTGTGCCTGGAAAAAGACCACATTGTGTGCTTGGATGAAAATTGCGTGCTTGGAAAAAGACCACATTGTGTGCTTGGCTGAGAATTTATGTCTTCCACATTGAGGTTCAATGCATGGACAATCTTGGTTGGAAGCAGAACTATAGAACAACCTAGAAAAAAGAGCGTCCACGTTAAAATTTTGAAAATTAATCAACAACATCATTATCCTGGCAGACCATAAACTATATGTGACCAAGAACTTCAACACACATATATACACGAGCACACAAGATCAAAATAAACACTTTCACCGAACACACAACTTAAAGATAACAACTAACATTGATTTGGGAAATAGGATAGTTAACACTTTATCACAGGCATAAAAGGACAGAGCATCGTTCAGTGAACATCAACAAATCATGAAGGGGGTATGTTCAAAATAACATAACAATATACTACGATATCATATACTATTCCATGAAGGAAAAAATTGCTTGATGAAGTCATGAAAATCCAACGAGATCTCTGACTAGAGGCAAGGAATCAAAATCCAACAACAAAAAATGAAATGATAAGGTTCAAACCTCATTAGCCTTTGACCATTTAACCATAACTTTATAAAGATGTAAAATATAAAGATCTATAAATCTAATAAACACGGAACCATGAACATAGGTATGAGAACATAGTAACTACATGTTTAAGTATAAAAATCAAACATGTTGCATGAACATAAATAAGTAAAGAGATTCTATTTGACAGCCATCATTATGGATAGGGAAAAAATACAAGCATGGGCAATGAACCCATATGACGATCCTTCTCCTCAACCATGAGCAAGAATAAAAAGGCATGTAAAGCCCATGACTTTGGCATAGGAAATACAGTTAACACCTTAGTGGGGGAAAGGCGTTGAGGACTAAACTTTGTTTCAGTGAGCAATGCATGGGAAGAAACATAAGCACTGACAATGATCACATTTGGCAATCCTAATTTTTCAATGACCATGAATAGAGTATGAAAAGGGTATTTTCATAACGACATAACAATAGGAAAAGATAAATAGACTTATCATATGAAAAAGGGAAGCCCACTTTACGAGGCCATGAAAACCTAGCTTATCTATTCTTTGTGCATACTTCATTGATTCCCACTAGAGTTGAATTCCTTCCATAGATGATCACTCATGGTAGAAGATGATGCTTCTCCACTTATTTTATAGTTACCTAGCAAAGTGTCAAATGTTATCACAAAGAAATTTGCTAGAGCATCAAGGTATATGTGCACACACAATGAAAGAGTGTCAAATGTACCTAGCATGGCAAGTAAAGTTGAATGGTCTTGCATCTCCCTTTGGTCTTGGGTTATTGCCATGGTTGAGGATTGTTGCATTGCTATAAAAATAAACATACCACATGTTAAAGAATGGTGATGATTAAATACTTAAATCTAAAACCATGACTCTATTCAACACATGAAACTAACCTGGAACCATAGACAGGGCATTATTTGATCGATGACGTCCTCGCTTATTGAAGTATCAAAACTCAAATGGTTCATATTCTGATGGATCAACATTTAAATCAATTTCCAAACCGTTGTTTTTTCTGTTGCTTCATCTTTTCTTTGTGGGGCTAAGGAAACTATTCTTCCTCTTCAAATATGGATCAAGAGAACCCAATCCGGGTGTGAAGTCAAAATCAATAACGTGCAAATTATTGGCTTCATCCAACATTTTTTTAAGCATACCAGTCAACTAGATTGTTTTCATCAAAGTAGTAGGAGGTTTATCTAAAATGAGATGTGTATAGCTAAACAACTCCTCCCTTGCCAAATGAAGTGCCTCGGCATCTGCATCAACAATATTTGTGGCCATAAGAGTAGCATCAACATCTACATCATGGTTTTGAGGTTCTATATTGATCTCAGGCGGGTCATTGCATATGTTATCCTTTGCATGCTGATGAAGCAATGGATTTGAATTATCCGAGTGGAAATACAACCAAATAACCTTTATGGCATGCTTGCAAATGTGTACACTTATAGACCATGGACATTCACACGTTATAAAATTCATACAATACCATGCGACAAAGTATTTTTTACCTCGATCTGTCTGACTTCTCACCCAATAAGAACAAGTCATTCTCTCATGAGGACAACAATCAATATCTAGAATTTTTCTTACTCGTTCCACTAATGATTCTAGCCGCTTTTCTCTCTTGTAGTTGTTTAGAAATCCTTATTCTTTTAATATTTCCTTGAACTGATAACAAGGTTCAATTGTTGTTAGTAGCATATGCAATAACCAATCGATGCTCCGGGCACATTTTTTCCTTCTATCAGATATACATGTTGTTATTAGGTAACAATGGTATGACTCAACAGCATTATTGGTCTCCTGATTTGCATGAGGGAACTCCTGACAACCCTTCACCCACATACCTAATTGAAAATAAAACGATGTAAGTCTCACTATATCACTTTTATAGAAGAAAAAAATGCATATAATATGAAAAATGTTTACTTATGAATCTTATCTCCAGTGACCCAATTCTTGTTGAAATAGTCTAAGAACTTCTCTTCATCTGCAAATTTGATAAAAAAATTGATTGATTGCATCTTCCACTTCATAATTGAGAGTGTATTTCATGATGAAACCTAACTCACGGAACATCTCATTGGCTTTTATGGAACTGGTGGCCAACCGATTGACATTTTTTAACCAAGCCCTTCGTACATGCCAAACGCATAAGATCACATCACAACCTATGATCCTCCTGCCATATTCAATGCATTTTAGTATGCTATTTTTAGAAAAAATGCAAGTTTGGTTATATCATGACAATGTTCAAGTTACCTCAAGGCACTGATTTCAGCTAGTGCATCATCAACTATGAAAGCATTGACTTTCCAATTAGGATGGGTTTGGAAACACTTGCGCGTGAGCTGCTCCAACCATATTGCAATATCATCTTATGTGTTTCGTGATGCCATGACCCATGCAACAGGCACTCCACTTTGTTGTTCATCAAATGCCACGAGTGTATACAACTAATACTATCATTTTCAACATTACATAAAGTCAAATACAAGTTATTACTCATGTTGAATGTATACAACTTAAATAAATATATTCAATCAATCATTAGCATCTAAATTACCCCATATTTATTTGTGTTAAATGTTGAATCCATAGCTTTTAAGCTATTATGTGATATCTTGACCATTGTCTCGAACATCCACTTTGTTTGAATCCCTATTATAAAAGGAACCTCCACATCATTGGGATTTTGGTAAAAGAAAAAATCTTCTTGATGCTTTTGATACCAAAGGTTTACACTTATTTCATCCAATTTGTGAAGTTGATATTTTCCCTTCGCCTACCTATTATAGATGTTTACAATATCTTTCCTGCTTAAGAAGAAATCTCTATCTCAAGCTGCCACATCGATGTCAACATGTCTCTTAATGTGGGCTCTATACACTACATCAACAAGCACTCCCAAAAAGAAACAACTCTCTACATATGCAACAACATCCCTTGAAAGCTTTGACCTATGCAAGGTCTTGGTCTCACCTGAAGTGTCACATTGACCATGACAAGCCCAACCTTCCCCATCTTCATGTTCATACATATTGGAAGTTAATATTTCTCTATCAACAATTTCATGCATAACTTTCACAATAAAGTGGCATTGGCAACCGTCTTCTGTACAAATGAGGTCCTTCGTTTAGCTGGAAGATTTCCTATTTTTTCCTCTAGAACAAATGAACAATGATAACTACACAAAAAAAATTAAAATGTTAGTACATACAAAGAAAGATAACTGTGGTTTCAAAATATCTAAACAATACATATTTTAAATACTCACATCTCATATTGCAATGCAGCAGTAGCTCTTTCTTTTTGTCCTTTTTTGTTTGTCGTATGAATTTACATGGAGCAATAGGATTTTCTTCCTCTCCTTTGATAAAGTCAGTGACTCGTCATAATGCGATTACGTCAACTCGATCAATAGTATTGTTTTTTCTATTTCTTTTCGTCCAAACCAAGTCTTTACTAGAGAACGCCATTTTGCCTTTGAGGTCTTGCACCTCAAGATCCATGATATATTTCCATTTGCTTCGCTTGCCCATTTTGAATTGATTTCGTCAAACAATATGTAAGGACATCAAAACTAAACTTTCAATCTTAGCAAGTTATCCAACATATATATAAATATAAAACATCTTTTATGTTTTTTTTGAGGTCTTAAATATCAATCACTCAATAATGACAAAAATAAATAGCACAAAAGGATGCAGGCTATTTGGGATGCAAGCCTTTCCTTTAAGATGTTGCTTCTTGCCTCATTCACTTTGAACATAACATTCCTAAAAGGAAAGATTCCTTTGACAACATGAACAAATGCAATCCAATGAATGTTGGCGATGTTTTTCAAGGGTGACCATTTGCTAAGCAGGACTAGACTTGAATGAAAGGCCTTTCTACAATGTATGTTTACATCACAACTCTACTAGTAATATGTCCTCAAAGATTCTCGGTGTTGCCATAATATATGTGAAATTTATAGCAGGCAATCATTATGCTCACATTCCACTACCTGTGGCAAAAGAGATGTGCTAGAACAAAGAAAAGGCAATGAAATCTCATCTTTTATAGCTATTCAATATTGAACTCATCTCATTTCCTTAAGAAAGTCAAAGATGGCGCTAGATGTTTTTAATCTATGAATTATATTGATTTAGAATTATTTCTTTGCACCATTCTAACTAAAATTGGAATTAATGTTCAATCTCGTATGTACTCTGTTTTGATAATTTAGAATGTTAATGTTTTTAAGCTATCAGTTTAAACTATATGTCTCATTTCCAACTACTCTTGCGAATTTGGTCAACATTCTTGGTCTATATGTACAAGAAAACATGTTATCTTGTGGCATTTCTAGCTTGCTTTCAAAGAGCACAATCTGGCATCAGATTGGGACACTGAATCTGAGTTAAAATTCATTTAGTGGAGAAATTCCAAGATCTCTTGCCAATCTCTCTTGTCTAACCTATTTGGATCTTCACACCAATGAATTTATAGGTACAATAGTTCCAGAGCTTGGTAGTCTTTCACAACTCATATACTTGGACATTTCTGATAATTATCTCTTAGGATCCGTCCCTGATGAATTGTGCGAACTTATGGATCTCAACTTCTTCAATCTCTTGAATAATCTGTTAGAAGGAGCTCTTCGTGAGGGTGGTGGATGTAGTAATTTTACTGCTTCTTCTTCATTTCTTAGAAATAAGGTTGTATGTGGAAATCTAATGGCCCAAAAATGCAAGCTCAGTCCAAGACAACAGCCTCATCTATTGAGCACTGGCGTGATTTTTGGGATCACAATCTGAAGCACACTTTTCGTTCTGGGCCTTATATTTGCTTTGGTAAAATGGAAAATGTTGAGACAAGAGGTTTTCCCTAAGGTGGATGAGAAGAGAAATTGAATCCAACCATTGAACCAACCCCTGTAAATGAGTGAAATATTAAATTGTTGATGTACATACAATCAACGATTGGATGAGAAGACAAGCATGCACATGAAACTTATTCCATATCAAGAAAATAAGAGAAAAATAAATATTTGGGAAATATGTAAGATACAACCCATGTAAATGAGTGAAATATTAAATTGTTGATGTACATACAATCAACGATTGGATGAGAAGACAAGCATGCATAGGAAACTTATTCCATATCAAAAAAATGAGAGAAAAATCAATTGTGAGTCATAACATATTTCCTTGTCTCGTCAAAGTAGCTGAGATGTTGACTTGGAGCATTGGTTCCGAATGAAAAAACAACCAAAAACATGAACTATGCCTAGCAGACATACCAACCAATGCAATGGAGATATTTTGTTCTCAGTTAATCTGGAAAGATGATTTGGGCCAAAGGTAGATGGAGATGAGAAGAGCTAAAAAGATCTAGGTGAGCCAAGGTTACAAAAAAACTTACTCTTGAGAAATGAAGATTTTTTTCTCGATGAGCTCTACCTAATTGTATCATACGAGAAGAATTCCCTTAAGTAGAAAGACTAGCTTGCATGAGAATATGATCTTTTATGCATTTAACTACATCTTGGAATTGTCCAGCTATTGTATTTCAAATGTAAATTCTTATTTAAAATTTAAAATTTAAATTCTTATTATCAGAACTAAACTCAAGCACAAATCAAACCAGTAGGAATTTCAAATCTGAAATACTAGTTAAATTTGGAGGTTTTTGTAACAATTTAGTGACCATTTTCATCATTTTAACAAAAATGTTAATGATTTTTGGCTATATTTAACTAGTAAATCATGCAGTAACAAACAATTTGTCCATCAAATTCCATATCTAGAAAACCTAACAAAACTACATCACAGAATCCTACCAACATTGAATTTGATTGAGAACAACAAATATCTCATTTCTTGACCACACAAAATATACCAGAAGAAGCCATAAAAATCAGTTAAAAACATTCTTCAAGATTCAACTTCTTGCATTCCTGATCTAGAAAAAGATCTGATCTACAACCCTCAGGAGCCTGGGCGTCATAATATAACATTGTTGCCTGGATAAATAGAGTGTAACGGCCTCCACATTACACCTATAAAATGGAATAATGAGGCACATTACAGTAAATTCCATCTTGGAAGCTGAATCTTGAAGTATATTTTTAGTTGAGTTTTCTGGCTTCTTCTGGTATATTTTGTGTGGTCAATAAATGAGATATTTGTTGTACTCAATCAAAGTCAATGTCGGTAGGATTATGTGATGTAGTTTTGTTAGTTTGTCTAGATATGAAATTTGATGGACAAATTGTTTGTTACTGCATGATTTTCTAGTTAAATATATCCAAAAATCATCAACATTTTTGTTAAAATGATCAAAATGGTTACTAAATTGTTACAAAAACCTTCAAATTTAACTAGTATTTCATATTTGAAATTCCTACTGGTTTGATTTTTGCTTGAGTTTAGTTCTGATAATAAGAATTTAATCATATGGGCTATAAATGTATGAACAGTAAGAATTTGACAGCTTGCCACTATGAATACTTTTTGAATGGGATGCTAATGAAAAGAACAGTTGGATTGATACTCAATACTGAAAATTGATTTGGATTTGGTTTTTTCTCGAATCATGGGAAATTATAGTACCACTGCCCCCTCTAAGATTAACTGCCAGTTTGGATTTGGTTTGGAATCATAGGAATAGTACCTTGACCTCCCATTCCCCCCCTCTAGTAACAGTTGCCAAATATGTGCTTTTGCAGTCTAAATCTACATCTGTCAAGACATTTAACACGTTTTCCTAGAGGCAGTTGAATTCTTATTGTAGTCAATAGTTTTGACGGCCTGGTAATGAGGTGATGATGATGGTAGTTGAAACTTGAAAAGGAGTAGTCTAGCAATGACTTTTCCTATGATCTTGTATGCATTCAGCTACATCTTGGAATTGTCCACATATTGTAGCACTCCCCTAATTATAGGAGTGATGTATGAATCGACCCCAAGTTTCAAATGCTTCCTGAAGTCTCTGCTTACTTTGAATTGTTTCCAGAGGAATTATTGTTTTTAGTTGAACTATCCTTGACTTTGAGTATGGCATCGACAATATAACATACGTGTAGGATAAACTCTTAGGTGTTATAAATGATATTATATTAGATATGTTGTTGTGTAGAGAATAAATAAGCTTAAGTGAACTTGACTGCCTAGAACCCTCAAGGGGCAACCCACTAAACACATAAACCCTCATTCGAGATCAAAAAACAAAAATATTTGGAAGCTTTAGACAAGTAAGCATATCCTTCTTTCTTAAGGTGCTTTCTCTCCAGAATGCAGAGATGAGTGAGATTGCAGTATTGGTATGTTGAAAATAAAAAATTATCATTTGCAAGATCGGGCTAGAGCTGTAGAGATATTGGTGAAGAATCTCAAAGTCTTTTCTTAATTCAACGAAGAGTTGTTCAAAGAAATCACACAACTTCTTACCTTGGACAACTTCAGGTATGTTCTCTTATTTATATTTTTGGCGGTTTTGGCTGTTCGAGTCGGAAAGAAGCCTTGAAATCATGCATCGGCTTTCGGAAGTCCTGTATAGTTGGAGTGAGTTGAATTTGGTATTTTATAAGGAAAATGAGCAGTTGTCTAAGTATGGGGACGCAAAGTCGGCCAGGACCATTATGCTTATAGAGCTAAAGAAACTGTTAGAAGCTAATCCTCTGTTCCATGACAAACTCACATTCCCAGCCTTCAAAGCCTCAAGGCTCCAAACACTGATAAATCAAAGGTAGGGTGCTTTTTTATGTTCAACAGTTCAGAAAATTCAAATAATGAATTACTAATCAGACAATGAGAATTCTTTGTTTTTGTTATGCTACTGTTTTTTTAGGAATAGGGGATTCGAGGTTATGAATGAACTTGCCTCTTGTTTTTCGCCTGGTGATGAGGAGCTTGGTTTGCTGCAGGTAGTTATGAGTCACTTGGTGAGATGAATGAACTTGCCTCCTGTCTGTCTCCTCCTGATGAGGAACTTTATTTGTTGCAGGCGGTGATGAGTCAATTGGTGAGCTACAGAGTGTGAGGATGGAGTTTCTGCACGCGGTTTGGACCAAGGTGATGAGTCACTTAGTGAGCTGCAGAGCTTTATTTGCTGCAGGCGATGATGAGTCAATTGGTGAGCTGCAAAGTGCGGGGATGGAGTTTTTAAGCATGGTTTGGACCAAGGTGATCAGTCACTTGGTGAGCTGTAGAGCGCAGCGATGGAGTTTCTGCGTGTGGTTTGGACCAAATTCGAAAGGAAAGGAGGAACATGCATTAACTCAGACAACTGAATCGAAGTGGCGAGAATCTGCCGGAATCCCAAATCCCAAATCTATCAGATGAGATCCCAGAAGAAATTAATGTGGAACTATGGTGGAGGGTGGTGGAGTTAGCAAAGGGTGGCGGAGGGCGAAGGAATTGCCGATGGTTGGAGCCGAACATTTTTTTGGGCGGGGACGGAAATCGAGCAATTCCTCCGCCTTGTTAGACTACTCCATTTTATACCATTTAGTGATACCACTGATTCTATAAGATATTGGTACTTACTGTAATGTATAATGGATAAAAAATGCATTTAACCATTTAGTGATACTACCAATTCTATAAGATATTGGTACTTATTGTAATGTATAATGGGTAAAAAATGCATTTAAATGTGAATACGACGGATTGAAATTTTTGAGGGTGGTTTTTCATTTTGTATTTATGAACGTGGAAAGTAAATAATTATATGTTTATTTTAAAATAAGAGATTTATAATTTTAAATTTAATTATTAATAATTATTAGGTCAATAGGATAAATTTCTAAAAAAAATATTTAAATATTCTGTATTATCTTTCTAAGTATTTATATGCATTTTTTAATTAAATTGATTAATTAAAAAAAATACATATAGATTAGTATTATACAAAATGAGTTATAGTTTTTTGAGTATGAGGCGATATGGATAAATCATACTATTGGCTCATGGTATTACTGGGCAAAACTTATTTACAAATTAAAAATTTTCAGGATAAAATGAGAGGAATTCATAATAAAGTGACTGTTTTTTTAAATGTATATATGTTTAATTTATATATTATTTATGATTATTATTAAGTCAAGAAGGTGTAGCTAGTTGCTATTATTCTCTCTAATGGGTTCTTATCGTGGGGAGATTGTCATGTTTGTTCCTTGGGAGTCATTTCTAGATGAAAGATAACCAGTTCACCTAGACATGGGTAGGTTTCCATACAATAAACCACACAAAAAATGTTATGTGATTGTAGCTTGAGTGGTAAGAAAGAGTTGCTATTATCCTCCCACCAAAATTGTAGTCAAGATAATTGTATCACTTAAATATGGGTGGATTTTCCTCAACCGTAATTATTATTAATCTTAGATATAAAATATAAATATTTATAATAAACTAATAATCATCAACATTTACAAACCATTTAATTTATATAACTACTTCAATTATTACTTATTATTAAATTTTAGGGTTAAATTTATAATTATGATAAAAACGTCAATATTCACCTATTACTAAATACAACAACCTTTATACTATGAGTGAACCAATTAAATATATTTATATTCTATATATTTAAAATATTTATAATAAAATAATAACTATCAACATTTACAAACCATTTAATTTATACAACTACTTCAATTATTATTATTACATTTTATAGCTGACTCCAATATCCGCCTATTACTAAATCCAACCACCTTGATGCTACCCAGCCACCCGGATTAAATGCATTGTATCACCCAGGTGTATCCTTCGTTATCATTTGAAAAGACTGGATAAAAAGAGTTTGACCACGCAAAAATACCTTGACGGCCAAGTCGGAGGAACACAAAAGTCTGGATACAGAGTATTGACTCCCAAGCTGGGTCAACACAAAAGTCTAGACAGAGACTTGCACATGGAAAAAACTTACTCGCAAGTGGGATGGGAACAAAATTCTGGATACGGAAAATTGTACATGGAAAAAGCTTGACTCCCGAGTTGGAGGAAAGCGATTTCGCAGCTGTTATGTTGAACATACACACGGAAAGTTGTACATCGAAAGACCTTGACTCGCGAGTTGGAGGAAAGCAATTTCGCAGCTGTTATGTTGAACATACACATTAAATAGACAGTCGAGAACATAGTTACTATTGGACTTTCTGAGAGAGGTCACACACAGGCAGAGGCCAAGATATCATATGTAAAGAACACTTCCAATTTCCTTCGAAACAGGCAACTGTTTGTCTGAATCCTCCTCCTTTCATTCTACTGTTATATCCCCTGAGGACCTTTTTTCTATATGGTTTTGACTATGGACAAATTTTGTTATGGCAAATGGAGAGGTTGCATAGCGCTAGCTGGCGTGCTCTTGAGTTTATTGCCTCTTACTTCTCCTCAACCAGGTATGTACTAATTATGGAACCTAAGTTCACAGTAGCCGAGAATGTTGTAGTGTTTCTGTTGTGTTTACCTTTCAGAATCGTCATTTGATTTCTCGTCGTTTTGTAAGATTCATGGAGTGTCTGCTTGAATCACCATTTGATGTCTTTTTCATGAATCGTCATATTTGGTTGACAAGACATTGTTTTATTAAAAGTAATTTCTGGTCGTGTGGAAGGATTTTTAAGTATCGATTGTGGAGGGAAAACCAATCGAACAGGAGAAAACAATGTAAGCTGGGTTACCGATACAACTTTTATAGACTTCGGTCAGACAGCAGAGGTCGTGGACGCCTTAAAGTACGGCGACGGTTCTTACTTTGAGTTGGATACTCTACGATATTTCCCAAAGCCTCTGAACAAAAGCTGTTATCACTTGTCTGTGACCCCTAATATACCTTACCTCTTAAGACTGTGGTTTAAGTTTGGAAATTACAGTGGATCCGGACAATTGCCAAGCTTCGCTTTCTCTATTGAGACACTGGATCTGTTAGCTATGGGAAACATAGCGATCTCAAATCCAGAAAAAGCACTTTATAATGAAACAATATTTATTAGTTCTGGCACAGTGATGTACATTTGTTTGATCAGAACCTCGGAAGCTGATGATCCCTTTATCTCTGCTATCGAACTGAGGATGCTCCAAGCAGGCATGTATGAACAGGCTAAGCCAGGAACAATGTTGATTTCAGTATGGAGATATGATGTCGGTGGAAGTTTTCTGCTTAGGTGAGTAACGTGAGTTTACTTAGAAATATATGTAACAAGTATTGGTTATGATATTTTTTTAATGGAAATCTAAGATTAATATTTTAATGGCTTTTTATGTGTAATAAACAGGTATCCTGAAGACAAGTTCGACCGGATCTGGACATATAGCTCAGATTTGACTGTTTCTAATTCTATTTCAATACGGTTTGTAAGGTGTGATGAGACCATTTCAACCAACAATACCAAGGAACTTCCTCCACCTGCTGTGATGCAAACGGCGGAAGTTATCATGGATGATAGTTTTAAATTCACTGTAGGACCGACCAATGGTCACAAATTATTACTGTTGTTATATTTTGCAGAGATCGAGAAGCTAAATATGTCTGAACACAGATCCTTTTCCGTGAGAATAAATGGTCAAAATCGGTCTGAAGCCATTACTTCTCTGAGCAATTATTCTACCCTGGAGCGAACATTCATATCCAACCAAACAGAGGACTTCAACTTTGCTTTGGTGAGCACTAGTGACGCTAACAGTGGTCCTATCATCAACGCTTTTGAGACTTACAAAATAATTGACACCCAACCAGCCACATATGCAGAAGATCGTAAGTTACCTTCTTAATGTTTTGAGACTGGAATCGTTGATATTATGATCCAATTTCTAACCAAGTTCTTTTGATGATGCAGTAAAAGCCCTTCAGTCTATCAAAAGCAGGTTTGGCATGAAAGGTTGGATTTCTGATCCTTGCTTTTCGGTCCCGTGGAATGGAATTGCATGTGCGAGTAGTACTACTCTGCCCATAAGAATTTCGGAAATGTAAGTTAATTTCTTCGATATGTTTCTAGCTGAAATCGTATACCTGTCAAGATTCAATCCTGAAATTTTATATTGACTAAAATTTGTTGCCAGCAATCTGTCAGGGAAGAACCTTACAGGATTGGTGCCTAATGATGTTGGACAGTTGACCGCATTAATTAATGTGTAAGAAGAAATTAACCATTATTTAACCCTAGTTGGACTCAAAAGAATTCTGGATGCGGTTAAAGGAGGGGAACATAGTTTGTGTTTGAATATTATATAACAAATCATAATATATGTGCAACATCATTTGTGTTGAAATTGGCAGGTCTCTGGATAATAACTCTTTTATGGGGAATCTGCCAAATTTCTCCAGTTTAACCAAGTTGGAGAGATTGTAAGTTTCTTCTCAACATTTCAATTTTCAGTTTGTTTGTTTTTTCAACATTCAACTTTCAATTTGTCTGTTTTTAGTGAGCATATGCATTTTCATAAAACCAAAAGTACTTTGCTAATCATGTAGATATCTACAAAACAACAACTTGAGCGGTACTCTTCCTTACTGGTTATGCGATCTGAAAAACCTAAAAGAGCTGTACGTCTCCATTTTTCTTCTGATTCTATTTAATTTTTGGCACATTTTATTCGAAATTTATTTCCACAGTTTTATTCAGAATTAGACACGATCAAAGTAGTAAATATCGCAGTGTTTATTTTCACAGGAATATAAATAATAATAATTTTAGTGGCGCAATTCCTATCCAACTTCTTAATGGTTCATTGAAATTCAGGTAACCATATCGTATTTTATATTCCTTATGTTTTGACATAAATCATTAGAGATTTCAATTTTTCTTTCCTACTTTCTATAAAAGAAATGCCATCCACAAATTAAGACAATAATCAATCCAGCTCAGATTCTCGTTAATCGTACTGGAGGACGTTCATGGATAATCTCTATCTTTGGTCTACTGCAGTTACTGTGGAAACTCCTACTTGCCTATGCATAAGGGGAAATGCATTCTGCATACTACAAATAAGAACAAAGGGAAGGTTTTGCTTGGAACGATAGTCGGCGGTATTCTAATCATCGCTTCAGCAATGATAGCGGCAATCGCTGTGTATTACAACAAATTCAGGAGAAAAGAACAGGGCGTTGCCGACAAAAGAAGAGGGCAGGAAATGGAATCAAGATCTTTCTTGTACCAAGGTTAATAAATACTAATAATATTAAATATATTATAATACGATACATAATGGTAGTCATCCCTGTAAATGAAATTAGCTTATATTAGCTTAGATTGATGGACTGATTGGTGGTGCTGTGATACTCAGTAACTTTATTTTCCCTTCATTGGTTACAGATTACTCTATGGTTATGGTGCCAAGTTCAACGAAATCCCAAGCCTTCACTCTAGATGAGATGATAGCGGCCACACAGACCTTTAGTCAAGAGATCGGGCGAGGGGGATTTGGATCGGTGTTTTTGGGTAAATTGCCCCAAGGAAAATATATAGCCGTCAAAGTGCTCTCGCAGTCCTCGCGACAAGGATTTAAAGAGTTCTTAAATGAGGTGATTTTCAGATATATCCTCAATCATGCAATATGGTTCAATTTGGATTTAATGCAAAAAATTCTTACCACAGAATCATGGTTTGAAACCATTTATGATGTATTGTAAAATTCACGCTAACGGTTATTTGATGAACAGGTTGATCTTCTTTCCAGAATCCATCATAGAAACTTGGTCTCTTTACTAGGCTATTGTAACGAATCAAGAGAAGCTATGCTTATCTACGAGTACATGTCAGGAGGGTCCCTAAGGGATCACCTTTATGGTAAAGACTTCTGCTTAGAGATATAGGTTTATTTGAGTTGATAAAATATCTAAGATAACCAACATGGGTTCTTTTCCAGGTCCTAGTGCACATCATTCCAAACTAAATTGGAGAACCAGGCTCAAAATAGCTTTAGATGCAGCACAAGGTTACTCTCTCTTAGTTAATTTGATGCACATTGATTCTTTTTATCTAAATGCACGTTGTGAAGTATCGAGAATAATAAAATAGCCGCAAATTTCTAGATTTCTACATAATATTACGAAGGACAAATAATGAGGAACGACATATCTCACTTATACACCTATGGTTTCTATTCAAAGGACTGGAATACCTGCACGTCGGTTGCACCCCAAAAATAATTCACAGGGATATCAAGACCGCCAACATCCTTTTAGACAGTGATTTGAATGGAAAAGTAGCAGATTTTGGCCTTTCAAGGATGACTGATGATGGGGAGGCTACTCATGTTACGACTGCCGTAAAAGGAACTGCAGGATACCTGGATCCAGAGTATGTTGGACATATATAGGTTGCACCTATTTGCAATATTCTGATGCTAAGAAATTCAAGGCATTTTGGTTTTCCATTGTAATTTTTTGTGAGACACTTGACAGGTATTTCAGTACTCAAATGTTGACGGAGAAAAGCGATGTGTATAGTTTTGGAGTGGTTTTGCTGGAGGTCATATGTGGTAGACAACCCATAGATTTAAAACTACCTGTAGAGCAACTGAACATCATTAGATGGGTAAGTAATTTTACCATCAATAAATATTTATAGGAATTCCTATAGTACATTTCTCCAAGTCTAACAATAATTATCGTCGTATCTATAGGTGACACCTTACGTAATGGACAATGATAATCCTGGCAAAATAGCAGAAATCATCGACAAGAAGTTGGATGGAGGTTACGACATGATGTCTATCACTGGTGTTGCTAAAGTAGCGATGAGATGTGTTCACGATGAACCGTCGGGTAGGCCGAGCGTGAGTGAGGTGATTGCAGAGCTGAAAGAGGCTATCAAACATGAGGATCATCGTGCTTCTACAATTTCAATTGCTGAGGAAATTGTTGGTGAAAGTAGCGATTTTGTGTCAGGCTCGGTCGCTTTATTGGCAGGTTCGAGTGGACGTAGAGGAATGGTGTGGAGTGATAATAGCTCCAACATTTCTCAAAAGGGAAGATAAGTTGGGACGTTAATGAAGAAGTGAAACATACAAGTCCTCATGATGACAGCGTTGCCCGGAGTCAATCTTTGACATTCAAGAGGCTTCTATTTTTTATATACCAAAAACGTGGAACTTTTAAGTTTCTTGCTTGAAGATCACGTAAATTCTAACTATCTCAGCAAATGCTGGGTGGGGCATACACTCCCAGACATCCTTATCAATAAAATTTGACGATGTATATGCATTTTTTATTTCGTGTTATTGGTTATTTATTTTCGTGTTATTAGTTATAAGATGGAAAGCTTTTTGGTTGTATTTTTAGTTTCATTTGTGTAGAATTTGGTTCGGATTGGTTGGAAAGGTAAATTAGAATTATCTATTTTAACTAAAATTTGAATTATAAATTTTTCACAGGAATTTCTTAAAGTGTTAAATCTATATTGAGAAAAGGACAAAAATAAAACAAAACATTTTAAATAAATTAATCAAAAAATATTTTATAATCTACCAAAATCTTCGAACCAAGCCATATAATGGTTAGAAAATATGATATGCAAAATACTTAAACTAACCTTTAAAAATAATTTTTATTTTAGTTTTTAAACCATAAAAATAACCTATCGATGGAGACTTTATAAATTTTTATAAAGATATTATATTATATCACATGTATGCGAGACTTTCAATCATATTTGGAATTTCACAATTATACTATATAGAGTTTGACAGTGAAAACGTGTCATTTTTGACGACAGTCAATTTAACTTCTATCGATGGAGAGAACATTTTTTTTAAATCATGATTAATATTAATTTTTTAATTTTTTTATATATTAGTCATTGTTTTTAAAGGTATAGGGAAGGAATAAAAGATGGAAAGATCATCTTGTCATGAATAAAACTCAGTGATAAATGGATGTGTATAAGGTATACCAAATTTTCCAATAAGATTTTCACGAGCTTGCTAGGGGAAGAGCTTGATTAAGATCTTGTGTCCATAGAAAATGTTGTCGTCTTATCTTGAGTAATTGAAGTCGGTTTAGTGAAAGGAGGAGCAAAAAAATGTTCAAGGTGTGAGGCTGTAATATTTTCTTGGGCTCGATAATGGAAGAGTTAGGTAAGATCAAGAACTTGCATCCAGAGCAAAGTTTCTAGTCCTACTATTTGTAATTCAGGTTGGTTAAGCGAAAGAAGAGGTAGACAAAGGTTATCGAGTTGTCGTTAGTCAAAGTTTTTGAAAGTTTTTCGAGTGGGTTTTTCTAGTCTAATTTCTCTAAAATCTGGAAAAAAAATTATTGAACTCACAAGCTTGATGGTTAACCCATGCACAATCAAAGTGCCCTAGGGGTTTTTCAGGATGTTGAATCCATATACACAGTAAAAAAATATCTTAAATAACACAGATCAAGATTTCACCTCAATTTTTCTGCCAGAGTCTCACACCGAAAACTTGCACTAAAGAAAACTCTTAAATGTTATAGTCACAAGGCCCTAATATTTGATTAAGCAAGATTGACATAGGAGGTGTTTGTGAAGAAAAGAATTGATGTGAGAAGTAAATCCCGTAGTCATGTTTTTTGTAATCCAAATCTGGTAAATGAAGGTTCAAGTTGCAAGGCTACAAGATTTCCAAAAACTCGGTAGTAAAAGATATTTTCAAAAATAATTTGCTTCCAAAGCATAGCTCCTCATCTTAAGTTGTGTATTTCAAGTCGGTTAAGGAACATGAGTAGTAGACAAAGCTTCGAGTTGTAGGATTTCAACTACTGAGAGTGCCATGTTGAGAACCCCGACATCAACGCCAATCTTGGCTTTTGGGCATTTGATGCCCTGCAGAACTAGGGGACTCCTGCTAGCAAAGGGATGGTGATCCTTGTCTGGGGATTTGGGTCGAGTAATAGAAAGGCGAGCCATCAGACATTAGAAGAAAACCATGGCAAACAACGTTAAGAATGCAGCATGTAAAAGAATGGTTTGAAGGAAGAAGATGAAAATGGATGCATCTAATTTACTGGGATGAACAGTGTTTGTGCAACCCAACCCCACAAAGGGACACCTTCGATGTAATTACAATAGAGAACAATCAAATATTGACCTATTAATTCCACTTTGATTATTATTCTTTGTCCAAATACATTCTTCATAGATCAAATCTTATTTTCATTCAATATACAAACACATCAACTTTTCGCACTATATAATCTTCTTATTAAAAAGTATGACAAATAGTGATAATAATGATCCATAATCCATATTTGCAAACCATTAACAATGAGAAGAATGTAAACCATGCATCTCATGCTTATTGAAACCTAACATTCACCCTACCTTACCTCAATGAAAATAGTTTCACAATTGTTAGTGTACTCATGATTTTGATGTTGCATTTTCAAATATAGGTGACATAGCATTTGTTAAGGACTTATAAGTTGTTATAGAGTGTGCATTTGGTAATCTCATTGATCAAACCTCCAAAAATGGCGTTGATTATATTCAAAGAATCATTTATCCCCTCTCTATGCAAGTGTATACATGCTTCTTGTTGAAGTATGATAGTCTAGCATCTCTACAAATATATGCATCACATATGTACATTTCATTATTTTTGTGATGGCTACTCTAACTATTGAAATATACAATATTTTGCTTGCATATATTTCCCCATATGATGAATAGTTCTATCATTGCAAGGACATGAGCATGGAAGAATAATTACTAGGAATTCCCCCTACAAAGTATGGATATTAATATATTTCATATTTCTTATTTAAGGAGCACCCTTAGAACATGTTTTCTTTAATGACGAGAACGTCTATGATTGAAACTAGCCACCTTTCAAGCCCATAAGGATACAATTTTGTAATAATGGAGTGAGATTATCCCACCAACATCAT
This sequence comes from Pinus taeda, assembly GCA_000404065.3. NCBI lineage: Eukaryota > Viridiplantae > Streptophyta > Pinopsida > Pinales > Pinaceae > Pinus > Pinus taeda. Next base: position 66,207 of record APFE031639667.1, on the reverse strand, counting down.
GAACTCACATTGCACAAAGATTGAAACCCCAATGAGTATCTCACAAATTTTGATTCCATGCTAAAAATATAATTTAAAAAGAGTAGTGTTGATATCCCTAAAACAAATGTCATGAAGCTTTACAATTGCTTGCATGGAAATACAATCATTTTTTCATACTATCAAGGGAGCTCCTAAACCATCTTCCAAAATTGAGAAAAAATTATAACAATTTTAGCAACAATTCAATCATCTTGTTATCCAAAAGACACAAGAAATATTTATTTTCTATTTCCACTCTAGCCATTATTCGAAATCATTTCCATCATAAATACTTAACCTTTTGCATTCTAATCTACACCTTAATAACTAAATACATTGTCCTAAATTTCTTGAAATATTTAATTCTATCCATAACACTTTACACCATAATCAATACAACTATTGTGCATTATTTATGGTATAAAATTTAATATATACACACTTAAATTCCTTGAAAGTTAATTCTCTTATTTATACTCCCCAATTTTCCTTTCTTTCCTTGATGGAACTACCTAGATAGCATCCTAGATTCTTAAAGGTTAACATTTTTGGAAGATTTCGTTATAGTTTTTTCGTGAAGTATTCAATATTATTAAATTTTTATAGGTACACTATATATATATACACTTCAAAATGCAATGCAATCACACTAATCGATAATTCACATAAAATGTAATCGAGAATTGACATAAAATGTACCCTCCATAGGACAATGCTCTCATATGAAAACAATGACTTGATAAGAAATATATATATTTTTATAAATGTCATACAGTTCTTATAATTTTATATGATGGACCATAAATGGCTCTCCACAAAAATTAAAGTGCCCTCGGTTGCTTCCCCAAATAATTAAAAGTTTACCAGGCTTTCTTTTAGACTTACTAGGTTTTCCTAGTTTTGTTTTGTTGATTTAATCATCTTTCAAATCCGACGTTCTTCACAGCAAAGAGCTTATCCCCAGTCACACTCTTTGCAAACTGATACACGAACACTGCGCTGCAAACAATTACAATGGTCTCATCAGAATTCATGCTAGAATTTCATGTTACAGGTATACAACCTACACTTAGGAATGAATCACACTTTGTTCCTTACATGCAAGATTGTTTGACACTAGTTGACAAAAGATGGGAAACAATGACGATATGCGGGTGGTCACATTGAGGCTCCACTTATGGTGGTATGGGCTCCACTAGTGCTCATGCTGCATGGTTGTTATGCAAGTTCAAATAAACCTGAGAAGCTATGAAGAACCTGAGAAGTTTAGCAGTGAGAGAAAAAGATCGTTTCTTCATCCGAGGGAGCTTTGCTCGTTCTTATCCATTTTTTGGATTTAAAGTCCTTGTTGAATTATGAAATGGGCATAACTCGTGCTCATATCAAATTCCTATTTAAAACTTGAGTTATTTTTAATAATTAAAAATACATTTTAATTAACTTATATATCATTTATTTTATTATAAATATTATTTAAAATAATTTTTGTAAAATTATTATTATTATTATTATATTTTAAATTATAAATAAAATTCAAAAAATTTAAAAAAAATTGAGTATACAGTTTGACTGGGCCTAATGTTTAAGAGTATGTGTTTCTTCTTAATAGATCATAAGTTCTTAATAGATCATAAGTTTAAACACTAGAAGGAATAAAATATTTATGTTTTTGTAAACTTAATAATCAAATCATTACGTGAAATAGATCCCTTATTCCACAAACAAAAAAATCTCATACACCAATTTATTATCTAACTTAACAATAACTTTAAAATTAAATAATAATAATTATAATAGTAGCCTATTATATTATATGCCTTATTTATTTATAACTTGGAAAGATATCAAAGCTCTCACAAAGTATGCGAAGCTCTCACAATGTATATCGCATAAAGATTAGGGGAACGTCCAATTCCAAATAGGGTGACCAAATTAACCTCATCGACATCGAGAATTTTTGTTAACCCTGATTAATATCGAGTATGTTCCAGCATTTTATATATTATAATCAATCAATTTATATCAAAGTTTGACGTCTAACATGGAATTCTTATCAGTCCCTGCCCCTTCGGGGTTCCAGGGACTATAGTTATCGCTTTTCAGCGCACATTAGTTTGACACAGAAACCTACCATCTTTTTCCCATTTAACCCAAAAAAAATATATTAACAAAATGATTTTTTCCTTTAACCAATCAAATAAACAAGATTTTACATTTTAACCAATAAAAAAATCATTATTTTATTTTATTGGGCCTCGATATAGGCCAAAGCAAATTTAAATGATATTCTTCATTGCAAAACTTAGATAAATAAAAAAGACGGTCATCTAAATATAGATGTGGATTATTGTTGTTTCAATATTAACATTAAAGTATAGACATTAAATGTCTAGTTACATGCATCCTAACTTAAGTTTCAAGAAGATCCAAACATTATATAATATAATATTTTTGTGTCTGGTCTAAGACTTACGTATGATATTAAACCATATTTCCCTGCCATGTACAAATTTTTGTTTGGATTAGATTATTTTTATGCTATTAAGAGTAATAATAGCAAGTTGTTTGACTTATTTTGGAGTTAGAGCAAGTTGGAACGTCAAGACTGGGCAAAGAGAAGATTTAGGTATGTACAACCCCCTAGCTTAGTAAGTTGAATGAACAAAGTAGAGTTGTAGACCCAACCACAACCAAGCAACTACTGAATGACCATATCAACCTTCAAATCCAAGAAAATAAGTAAATAAAATATATTAATACTTGAAATATCTCCTTTTCTATTATTTTGTATGAAGATTTTGTGTAACCTTGTTTTCTATTATTTTATGAACTCTTCTATTATTTTGTATGAATATTGTGTGTAATCTTGTTTATTATCCTATTAGGATTAGCCCTAACACTTAGCATCAGTTGGAAAAGGCGAACTTTGCGAGTTTGGGGTTGAGCAGGGCTTCATTGAATGACTATTATTAGTGAGGTTTGGGGTTAGGCAAACTCTTGCGGGTTTGGGATTGAGAGAGCCTTTGTTGAATGACTATTATTGATAATTTGGGTATGGGGTTGAGTGGGCATTTCCTCAACGAGTGTTGTTGGCAATTCTATACTTTCATTTGCTTTTTCTGCTCCACTTTATTCCTTGGTTTGAACAAGAATAGAGGAAAGGAACCAATGAATGGATATATATAGTAGACCAAAGAAAACCAAAACCAAACTCATGGGAACGAGATCCAAACTAGAACATAAATCAACCATTGATTGGTCGTGATTTTATGCTTAATTCTCTATTTCTAACCTAATCAAGCCACTAGTGACTATGTCGATTAAATAGACTCTAGTATTCCATGTTCCAAGCTAATTCTATGGATACCTATGGTACTATTGTTAAAAATTACAAATAGTGTGAGCTTACCTTTACTCACGATAATTAGCCAAGGTAGTAGGGGACTCCAACCTTACTCACATAGAAGCTTAAAATAAAGGGTAGTAGTTGGAAGGTAAGGATGCTTAAGAAGGTTTAAACAACTCTTTCATGATATCGAAGGCAAATCAAACTTTTGATTTGAATGCATGAGTTGTAGCCATTTCAAGGTGCTGAGGATGTTCCTCAGTCCTAATATCCTTTGAGTAATCTGATAATTTCTTCATGTATTAGGGTCATCCTTCCTTGTCCTTGTAAGTGAAATTAGTCCAGCTAATAGTAGGGCTTTAGATTGAAGTGAGCTCTGTGATTGGGGTAGGAAGGTTGGTATCGATTTACTGGATTCATCTTACACAATTAGTCCAACTAATAATATGGCTTTAAGTTGAGGCGAGCTTTGTGATTGGGCTAGGAAGGCTAGCATAGCTTTGCTTGATTCAACTTTCTCTTTGTGGACTAGCGAAACTCACTTCTCGATAGAGGGGCTTGCATATTTCTTATATTTCCAAACTAACATTTTTGGAATCACACATAGCTTTGGACATTGAGTTATTTGTGAAAGATATACTACATAATAGAATCCCCATAATCCATGGAAATTCAGTAAACCAATGCATTTTTTTAGCCATCGTAAATGAGAGAATTCTATAAATAATCAATTCATTTGTTTTTCATTGAATTGAAGCCAAAAAAATCTGCCAAAAATTTGACTCTTGCACTGTTCCGACTATGGTTGTAATTATTATAAATTAAAAAACTAATGCTATGGTAATAATGCATCCCCATAAACTACCCCAACAAGTTGAATACTATGTGTGATGGTATGAATGGTGACTAAGCTACTTGACACCTAATTCAATGAAAATATATTCTATGTGGTGCAACCCTTCAAGGTGCACTATTAGAACGAAAAAGAAAAAGAAAAACTAATCTATTTGATCTTTGTAAATTAAAAATAACCTAGGAAGAACTGCATATTAAAGAATAAAAACCCAGTATCAATAGAAATTTCAACTAAAGACAACTTGGTGCCCAAAAATAGCTAAAAGGTGCATTATTACTTAATCTCAACTTCAGATGAAAAAGCCTACTATCAAAATAGACCTTCAAAAAAATCCATAAAAACAAAAGATCAAATCTTCTAATGAAACTAAAACCAACCATGAAAATCTAATTAAAAATTAAAAAGAAAAACACAGGACAACCAAAGAAATGTGGGAGAGTCGAAGTGAATAGGGTTACAGAAATCAACAGAGTTCGTCTCTAATGGAGGGCGGTAGAGGAGGGGGCTTGTTTCCCTCCTACAAAGACGTTGTTGCCATCACGAGTAAATCATCGATGGGGAACAACAAAGGTTGTACGAATGAAAGGAACAGGGATAATGAAAAGCAAGCAGATGGGACCAAAACCAAGGAAAATAGATGCACAAAGGATAAGGAGGAAGAAGACACAATTGAGGGTTCAAGAGACAAAAAACAAAAAAGACCTTGCAAACCAAAAGCAGAAATATCTCCTAGAGTGATTTTAAATGATCTTGTTCTGCACGCGCATAGGGAACACATGGGGACCTACGCCATTATCTGTAAATTCATGGGACTATGGCCCACTGAAAAAGCTTTATAGACATGGATCAAGTATCACTGGAAACCCAAAGGAAGCATTGACCTACATCTTGGGTCAAAGGGATCCTTCACAGTGGTGTTCTCAAACATCGAAGACAAAGACAGAATATTCGAAGGAGGACCCTACTTTTTTGCAGCAGTTGGTCTCTATATGAGGCCATGGAAGATGAACTCTGTCCTAGAGTGGGAGACTTTCTCTTTGGTTCCAGTGTGGGTAAAGCTCTATTCTCTACCTCTTAATTATTGGCAAACTAAATCGCTAGCTACCATTGGTAATAAACTAGGAATTTTTTTCAAAGTTTTTGAAGCCGCAAGAAGAGGAAAATATACCTCCTTTGAAAGGATATGTGTGGAAATGGATCTATCAGGAGCGCTTCCAGATGAAGTTATCGTGGAAGTTTTTGATGAGGAGTGGGTGTAGACAATGGACTATGAGCATATCCCTTTTAGATGTCGTAGGTGCCATGAACATGGATTTCTGTTTAGAGACTACCCTCTCAGTAAAGTAGACAACAAAGATAAACTTAATACAACAAAGGAAACAAAAAGCTTTCAGAAAGTGGCAAGTAGAGGAAAAGGAGGAAAAAAGGGGCTAAAGCAATAATATAATGAGGGGCAAAAAGTCAGTCAGATCAAGTTTCAGGTGTTGGAAGAGAATGAAGAAATCACAAGAGAAAACCAATATCAGGAGGAAGGTACTAATGAAAAAGAAAAAGAAGAGGGAAAAAAACAATCTCAAGAGAGTGGTTCTCAAAAAGAGACGATGATTAGTGAAACAGAAATGGAGATGGACCAGGAAATGACCCAAAGTGAAACAGATATGGAAGATCATGAACTACAAGAAATTCTTGACAAGTAAAACCTAGATCTGGAAGGATTCATGATGCAGGGAACAAAAGGAGGAATAGATTCATTACCTCAAGAAGACTGCAACAGAATACAATAGTTGTTTTTATGGAAAACTGAAGAAAGAGGACTAAATAAAGGTAAAAATATTCACAAATAGGAACACAAAGGGGTGAAAATAATGAAATCAACTCCAGGATTAGCTACTAGAAATCTAGGAAAGAAGAGGGGCAGGAAAAAGCAAAATGAGCTCTTGATGGAGTGTGGAAAGCTAATGATCAATTCTGGTAAGATGAAAGATATAACCAGTTACTCCTTTACAAATATTTAATTATTAAGTTCATGTCTTGGAATATCAGAGGTCTAGGAAGTAAAAGAAAACAAAGAATGCTAAGTAATAGAATGAATCTAGCATCGTCGGACATAATCTTCATTCAAGAAACAAAATGCTCCATTCAGAAATTAAAACAAATCCATAGCAAATGGCTTAATAGATTTGAGTTTCTAGAAGTTAAAGCAGAGAACACAGATGGGGGCATTCTCACTCTATGGAACCCCCAAAAAGTCAGCATAATAGATGTGGAGGCATCAAGAAATTATTTATCAGTTATCATTCAACCAGTGGGGGTGTCGGACACCTTCCTAGTTATGAATGTTTATGGTCCTCAAAGAATAGATGAGAAACTCAAATTTCTTGACTCCCTGGCAAATCTCAGAAGTAGATATGAAGAAATCCCTTGGGTCATGGGAAGGGATTTCAACATGATTAAATCTCTTTCACAAAAAGGAGGAGGTACCAGAATGCTAAGTAAAGATTCAGTAGTGTTCCAATCCTTCACAAAAGATATGAAACTGGTTGACTCTGAAATGCACAATGACCTTTTTACTTGGAATAGCAAAAGAGGAGGTGATGCCCACGTCGCTTCCAAGCTAGACAGATTTTTTATCTAAGAGGAGCTGATGCTCACTAATAAATAAATAATTGGCAGTGTTCTCACATTTGGAGGCTCTGATCACTGGCCGATTCAATTAGAGATCAAGGGAATCGATTCTCCCAGGAATAGACCCTTTGAATTTGAGAATATGTGGCTCTCCCACCCATATTTCCTCAGCAACATTGAAAAATAGTGGTCCAAAGATCTGGATCAAGGGCACCAAAATGTTCCACTTTCATAAAAGACTAAAGCACATAAAAGTCACACTCAAAGAATGGAACAAGAAGGATTTTGGTAATATTTTCGTAGACAAAAAATCAGTGGAAATTAAACTACAGCAACTAAACCAAGCATTGATCATAGATGGTTTTGATAAAGTCAAAAGTGAACAAGCTAATAAATACAATCAAGAATGGGAGAATTTATGCAAACAAGAGGAAATCTTTTGGAGACAAAATTCCAGAGTTCAATGACTCAAAGAAGGTGAATGAAACACCAAATTTTTCCACAGATCCCCCATGGCCATAGAGCAAACAATAGAATCTCTTTGATATTGAATGAGAATGGGGAGCTTTAGACCTCTCATAAGAATATCGAAGCTGTGCTAGTTCAACATTTCAAAGGCATCACAAAGGAAAATAATCTAGACAGAGAGCAATGCATTAAGGAAATTACAAAAAATATCCCTAAAATGGTGTCTAGAGAGGATAATTTTAACCTAAATAAACCAATAACCGAAGAAGAAGTCAGTAAGGTCATCAAAGATATGCATAATGGCAAAGCTCCATGTCCAGATGGTTTTAATGTAGATTTTTTCAAGGCCTGCTAGAATGTTTTCAAACATGATATTCTGAATGTTGTAGAGGACTCCAGAAGAAGCATGGTCATTCTGAAAGCCCTCGACTCCTCCTTCATCTCCCTGATCCCCAAACAAGATTTAGCCCTGACTCTTGATAAGTACACACCCATTACTTTATGTAATGTTCTTTCCAAGATTTTGGCTAGCAGACTCAAACCTCTTCTTTCTTCTTTAATTTCAGGGGAACAATTTGGTTATGTGGAAGGAAGACAAATCCTAAACAACATTATTCAAGCCCACGAGGTAGTTCATACGCTTACCAGCAAAAGGCAGGTTGGTATGATCATGAAATTAGATATTGCAAAAGTGTATGACAAGGTGAACTGGATTTACATTAAGGAGGTCCTTACTGCTTTTGGGTTTGATCACAACTGGGTCAGATAGGTTATGGCTCTGGTTACTTCTTCCAACTTTTCAATTCTGGTGAATGGCTCGCCCTCAAAGATCTTCACTCCTTCCAGAGGCCTCAAGGAGGGAGACCCACTCTCTCCCTTTCTCTTTATCCTCATGATGGAAGGTCTGGGAAGATCCATTAATCAAACCAAATTCTTAGGAAAGATCAAGGGCCTCCAATTAACGGAGAATGGTCAAGCAATAACTCACCAACAATTTGTGGATGACACCATGCTGCAGGGTATCCCCACAATCAAAGAAGCTTCAGCGTACAAACAAATCCTAAATGAATTTTCCTTGGCTACAGGTATGGAATTTAATCTCTCCAAATCAATTTTTTTTTTCTTAAATACTAACATTGCAATTCAGCGAAATATCTCCAGAATTCTGGGCTTTCAAAGGGATTCCCTCCCTTCAAAGTATTTGGGAATTCCCCTTACATCTAGACCATTGCACAAAAGTATTTGGGAACCGGTGCTCAACAAGATGCTAGACAAAGTAAAAAAATGGACTTTCAGGTCATGGAACCTAGCTGGAAGGTTGATTCTGAAAAAGGTTGTTCTACAAATTATACATCCTTGTTTTCTTTTTATCAGCCCTTCCAACTCCCAAAGGGGTCTTACAGCAATTTAGGAATATCCAGAGAGACTTCATTTGGGGGAAGGAGGAAACAAGGAAGAAATGGGCCCTTGTTTATTGGCAAAAAATATGTAAACCCAGATGTCATGGAGGTCTAGGCTTAGATGATCACGAGATTCTGAGTAATGTTTTAGGAGCCAAGCTCTGGTGGAGGTAGGTTAAAGAACCAGGGGCTCAATGGGATAAAATCTGGAAAGAAAAATATGCAAGCTCTTGGCAAACAAGTGATCTTATAAGAATGTCTGGAAATATAAAAGGCTCTTACATCTGGAATAAAGCCTGGGAAAATAGAAGCCTAGTACAAAACAACAGTTTCTAGTAAATCAAAGCAAGAGATCTAACTCTCTTCTGGGAAGCAAAATGGCAATAGGAACCAACACTGATAATAGAGGAATTTTTATGAGCCTCAAGCGGGAAACAAATTCCCAAGGATTAATGAAAGTTAAAGATTTCTCGAATCTTCCTCATGACTCTGGAAAGTGGAAAGACTAGAGGAAAATATACTGCAGAGAGGACAACCCCATAAAAACAAAAGTAGAGGAACTCATGAGCATGTCAAAACAAAGGAAGATCTTGGTAATAGATGGGCAGGATCAGCTAAGATGGGGCCTCAATAAAGAAGGTACCTTTAATATCAAGGAAGCAAAAAGAATTATCTTGAACCTAGATCCCTGTGTTTTGGCGAAATCCTGGCAACAAATTTGGAAACACCAAGGGTGGATGAGGATGAAGCTTTTCATGTGGTTAGTTCATCACAAGAAAATATTAACTTGGGACAATATTCAGAAAGGGGGGTTATTGGGTCTTCTAGATGCGAGTTATGTGAAGCTCAAGAGAAGACAATGGAGCATATTCTTAACAGCTGCACCTACACCACCTGGCTGCGGGATTCTTTTGACACCATGTTTCAACAAACAGACAAAGATAAGGGTAGCATCATTAATACCCTGAAGAGGTGGAGAAAAAAATTTTCGGAGTATGAGATCCTTAATTTGGCTTGGATCTTTATGCCAAGATTCATTATCTGGAATGTTTAGAAAGAAAGGAATAAAAGAATTTTCAAGGAAGAAAAAATTACTCCTCTTCGCCTAATGGATTTTATCTTGAAACAGATCAAGGAGACAGTTTCCACCAATGTGCGCAGTTATCCCAAGAATCCTCCCATAGCGAATGAATTGAGAACTCTCAGGCATCTGGGAATGCAAGAGATCATTCACCATGGACTTAGCAGAAAGGAAAGAGATTTGGAAATGGACAAGGAGTTTTGGAATCCTCCACCGAAAGGTTATCTGAAATGCAATATTGATGGTGCTTCAAAAAGCAACCCTGGAACAATAGGTTATGGAGGGGTGTTAAGAGATGAAGAAGGAATAATAATCTTTACATTCGACTGCCATTTAAGCATATCCACCAACAACATGGTTGAACTAATGGCATTGGAACATTGTCTAGAGCTTCTTAAACTAAATCACAGCTCAAATGTCATTATCGAAGCAGACTCAGAGATATCTATAAATGTGGTTAAGAGAATCAGTTGTGGAACAACGGCATAAAGTGTAACACCTTCGGAGATGTGCGACGGTTGGGCGCTGAGCGACCGGGCGCGCACATACGACGGGCGCATGTTGGAGGTGCGACGGGCGGTTGTGCGACCGAACGGAGGAGCGACTAACTGGGCGTGCGACGAGATGCGATGAAGGTTGTGCGAGCATGTGACAAATGACTAAGTGTTGGAGCGTGCTTATACCCATGCGAGGAGCGTTTGCAGTGGAGGGGTGGCCGACCTATGGTGATGGGGTGTGGCGACTTGTAGAGCGCCCAAATGATGCGTGTGAAGGGGTGTTTGGGCGGTCGGCTGGGCAGCCCACCCACACCCAACGATGGGTATATACACTTGTTGGTTGAATGCTCAAACTCATTCATTCGAACAACACACACATTCGATCTTCGCTCTTAGAAGAGAGGTTATAGTGCGCAGTTTTGGAGGAGAGATGAGCGCATAGCTCATGCGCTCTCCTTGGTGGAACGCACTTAGTGGAAACGCTCATGGTGAGAGGTGAAGGTGTTGGGCAAGACGTGCCCGGGTTGATTGTGCGGTTGTGTTGTTGTGCCGAGACTTGGCGAGGGTGTCTTGGTGGCTCGGGTGATCGCCCGCCCATCGTGCAAGGAGTGCACGAAAGTTGTATTGATGTAAATTTGGCTAAGTATGGGACTTGGTCTTGCTAAGACATACTTGTACATTGTAAACTAATATTCTTAATATATTGTTGGGCAGACTCATTGTTCAGGGAGTTGCCCCTCCCCTTTATACTGTGCAATTGTTGTCTCGTTTATAATTGCTGTTGATAATGAATAAAGTATGGGTGTTCATTGGTATAAAGGATAACCAATTATACTTGGTTGAGAATCATAAACTAAGTAGGAGTAAGTGGATAGGCGTAGTCCATGTGCACGAGTATTGTTAAAAAGAAAGTGTTCGGTGGTGTCACACCTCGCCGACACAGTTGAAAGACTATCGTAGGCTTGGGGGCGTGACAGGTGGTATCAGAGCAAGGTTGCTCATGGAAAGGTTCAGGTGTTGAAGCATTAGAGCTGATATCCGGGTTGAGCAGGGTTGCTCGTGAAGAAGTGATTATGATGATAGGTACTTGCAGGTGAAGGAAGTGGGTTCACATTCAAGTGGAAAAAGGACTGGTTTATCATGCAAGGGCCGAGGAGAAGGCTGAAAGTCAAGATGGTGGATGAACCTACGCCAGGTGAGTCTAGCCATGGTGCAGGTGAAGTCTTATGGTACGAAGTGTTGGAACGAATGGGTCAATGGAGTTCTAACTGGGTTGCGATGAAGGCTGAGAACATGAAGATTTGGGAAAGCTGTTCGGAACTAAGGAGGGAACTTGAAGAACTCAAGAGCCAATGCGGGAGTACGACAGATGTTGAACTCAAGGAACTTGATGAGGAGATCCAACGAAGTGGTCTTGGTCTTCAAGAGCTCTTGGATGAAAGAGCCCGCTTAAGGAAGAGAAGTGCCATGGTGGAAGCCGAAATCAAGTTGATTGAGGAGGAGATAAAGAAGAAGCTTCTTGGTAAGAAGGTCATTGTAATTGAGCAGGAAGAGCTCGACTACATTGATAGGCTGGGGACTTACTACCGTGACAATCTAGAGGAGGCTCGGAAGCTTAGTTCCATGAGAGTATTCAATGGATACTTGGTTGGTACACTTAAGGAGAGGTCGATGAAGGACAAGCTTGAGGGAAGTCAAGCTAGACCAGGATCGGGTTGCCTAGATGAGCCAAGCAAGGAAGTGAGGTACCTTAAGAAGGAAGTCAAGTTGGAGCATGGACCAATTGACACTTCTGAGGCCGAATTCTTGAAGAAGGTTGCTGATGTAAGACACAAGACAAAGCAGACAGAAGGAGGTGATGCCTTGAAGCTGAGTTTTGTGCAGGTGGCCGTGAAGGGCAAGAGATTTGCAGCTTTGGTTGATACGGGGGCTACTCATAGCTTCTTGAGTAGGAAGGAAGCAAAGTCTTTTGGGAAGAAAGCAAAGATGGAGAGGGAATTGAGTGCTTTCAAAGCAGTCAACTCTACCATGAAAGTTGTTATTGGTGTGATGAAGGACACTCAGGTGAGAGTGGGATCATCGTTTGGAAAGTTGGACTTGAGGGTTGTGGACATGGATGATCATTCTATGGTGCTGGGGCCTTGCACAAGCCATACCGATGGTGGCCCGAGACATTCTCTTGATCACAGCTGAGGGGAGAACCATGATGGTACCAATGAATAGAAGGAGTTGCTTGGGGTATAGACCAAGGATGAATTCTATGACTTTGTATCCCAAAGATCCGAATGTGAAGCATGAGGATGTGGAGCAAAGAGGAATTGGGAGTATGACTCAAACAACGAAGGAAGGGAAGTTGATTGACTTCGTTGCAAGAGTGAGGAAGAATGAAGTAAGTGAGAAGGTGGTCTCATGAACCTTGAGACACTTAACAGAGACATCTTCTACTGATGATCTTCACAATGGAGTTGCGAAAGAAGGGAGTCCATGTACTACTTCAGAGGCAGTGGTTGATGAGGATTATGAGGGTAGAGATCCTGTTGGCATAGTGGACTTTTGGAGGTATGCTATGGGCATATATGACTTTCAGTTGACAAGGGACAAGCTCAAGGAGCTTGGATGTACATGTGAGGAGATTGAGGTTGTGCATAGATACTTGAGGACACAACATCAATCCGACACATGGGTGGATGAGAGTTAGGGAGGAAACTTCCTGGCCCTCCTTTCTCTATAAACAACCTTGGAGATAGGTTGGTGTGGTGTCCTTGGTAGGGAGGAACCACATCAACTTTGCAAGGGGCCTTGGAAGGAGGCTTCTTTATGACAGATTACAGACTTGGGTGCAGATGGCCAGATGTTGGGATGAGGTCTACATGGGTTGGACATCATGGACAACTAGTGTCATGGAGATCAGGTTGGAGATATGGAGCATGACAGTTATGCAGGGACATCATGTGGGAGCATGAGTAGAGGTGTCATTCATGGAAATTCTATGGGAGTATGCCGAAGCAAAGGATGTTGTGCAGGTGTTGTTATGACATGGAGATATATGAGCTAATGGAGAGGTTGTACATTCTTGTGCAACTAAACCATGGCTTGATCATGTTGCAGATGGGATGGAGTTTCCATGGACCTGAGCATGGGAATTGGACAGATTCTTGATGAGTTCGAGATGTAGCAGAAGTCAGGGAAAGACTGATGGTGACATAAGAATGTGCATTATTATGGTTTGGGCGTATGGTTGGATTAGCTATCCAACTAGTTTGAGTCATGAGGGGTACCAATGTGCAGAGGTGTGTCCGTATCAGGTTGGGCCACAAAAGAACACGCAGAGGTGTGTTCCTATGGGTCTATACTTGGTGATGAGCATGCAGGGGTGATGCTTGACAGGGAGGTGTGGCTGTAAGTTCTACACTTGATGGAGAGCATTCAGATGTGTGTTCTGATGGGAGACTATAGGATGAGGACGACATGATGGGATTGACACATTGTTGCAGTGAGCATGTAGCTTAAGATGAGGAGGACCAGCCTTCCATTGATGGGGAGCAGCATGTGGATATTGTGATAGGGTGGTCAAGTGATCATGGATTGAGATGAGTTCCGATGTATGACATACCAGTAGGATGTGTACCTTGGTATGGTTATCTTGGTGATAGTTGGTTGCTGAGGTGAGACATGATGGAGATGGAGTTCTACATATGTTGCAGGGATTTTTGCCGTATGTGGAGGAGTTGACATCATGCATATTGATTCTTGGAGGATGGTATGTTGTCAAGGACGACAACGAATTCAGGTGGAGGAGGATGTAACGCCTTCGAAGATGTGCGACGGTTGGGCGTCGGGCGACCGCGCGCACGCATACGACGGGCGCATGTTGGAGGTGCGATGGGTGGTTGTGCGACCGAACGGAGGAGCGACTAACCGGGCGTGCAACGAGATGCGACGAAGGTTGTGCGAGCATGTGACAAACGACTAAGTGTTGCAGCGTGCTTATACCCATGCGAGGAGCGTTTGCGGTGGAGGGGTGGCCGACCTATGGTGATGGGGTGTGGCCAACTTATAGAGCGCCCAAACGATGCGTGTGAAGGGGTGTGTGGACGGTCGGCTGGGTAGCCCACCCACACCCAACGATGGGTATATACACTTGTTGGTTGAACGCTCAAACTCATTCATTCGAACAACACACACATTCGATCTTCGCTCTTGGAAGAGAGTTTCTAGTGCACAGTTTTGGAAGAGAGATGAGTGCATAGCTCATGCGCTCTCCTTGGTGGAACACACTTAGTGGAAACGCTCACAGTGAGAGGTGAAGGTGTTGGGCAAGACATGCTCGGGTTGATTTTGCAGTTGTGTTGTTGTGCCGAGACTTGGCGAGGGTGTCTTGGTGGCTCGGGTGAGCGCCTGCCCATCGTGCAAGGAGTGCACGAAAGTTGCATTGATGTAAATTTGGCGAAGTATGGGACTTGGTCTTGCCAAGACATACTTGTACATTGTAAACTGATATTCTTAATATATTGTTGGGCGGACTCATTGTTCAGGGAGTTTCCCCTCCCCTTTATACTGTGCAATTGTTGTGCCATTTATAATTGCTGTTGATAATGAATAAAGTATGGGTGTTCATTGGTATAAAGGATAACTAATTATACTTGGTTGAGAATCACAAACTAAGTAGGAGTAAGTGGATAGGCGTAGTCCATGTGCACGAGTATTGTTAAAAATAAAGTGTTCGGTGGTGCCGCACCTCGCCGGCACGGTTGAAAGACCATCGTAGGCTTGGGGGCGTGACAGTTGGTATCAGAGCTGATAACGCTTGCGGATGAAAGCTGATACACAACTTGACAGTTGGTATCAAAGTAGGCTGATGACCGGGTTGACAAAGTGTTGAAGCATTGAAGTAGCTTGGTTGGGTTGGTTTGATGAGCTGTTACATAACTTGACAGTTGATATTTGAGCAAGGTTGCTCGTGACAGTGGAGGCAGGTACTTATAGGTGAAGGAAGCTAGTTTCACATAAGTGGAACAAGGGCCGATTCATGGTTGCAGGGTGCTTGGTGAAGCTGGTAAAGGTTGGAACCAGGTGTCGTAGAATTGGGCAGGCGGTACTACGTGCTGGTCATACGATTTGGGCACTTGTCAGGTGGGCAAGTGGGACTGCGTCTGGGCAGGTATACGAACCGTGGAAGACGAAGTACAAGGTATGGTAGGTTTGGAAGAATGTGAAGGGAAGCTCTTGCTTACCTTATACAGGTTGAAGCGGATGAAAAAGGAGAATCCCTGTATTTGAGAGAAGCTTGCAGTCTTGGAAAAGAATGTTGAAGACGAACTTCTTCAACTTGGTTGGACAATGGAGCAAGATGAGGTTGCAGATTGTGCAAACAAGGAAGAGGAAGCCGTGATAGTTGATGATGTTGCAGACATGACCGTGACCGAGGATGAACTTGAGATTGATCAAGTTGGACCAGGATCGTGCAGTTTGCAGACATGTATGGATGAGGGTACTCCCATGGAGGAACCTCATGAAGATGATGATGTAAGTACTATTGATACTTGTGTTTCATTTGAGCATTTGGTAGATGGACCATGTGCAGGAAAGGGAAAAGCCAGTTTGCCGATGCTAGGGAACATCTTACCATGGATGTTTATTGTGAGACCTTGTATGAAGAAGCAAGGATTGTTGATTGTTGCAGGACTTGTTGGGGTTGTTTGTGACCTTATGGTGGAAGGTACAAAGGCCCGTGACAAGGGTGGAACTTGATGATCGTTGTGGAGAAAGGGGTCATGCTTTAGCCACATGGTTAAGTGCCCGGCATGACTCATGAGCAGTTTGAAGGGCACACACTTGGGTGGACTTCTCATGGGCGAGACCAAGAGATAGTCTTGGTGGAACCTTTGGTGGAGGAGCTATGATGGAAGGGACTCGTAATGATGATGTTTGGGTGGACTTCTCATGGCCGAGACCAAGAGATAGTCTTGGTGGACACTTAGGTGGAGGAGATATGATGGAGGAAACTCATGACATGATGATATGCTTAGGTGACCGAGTTCACTAGACCGAAGATTGCAGCTTGGATGAGGATGACCGATGGTTGTGATGAGTCTACTTGGTTGGACTACATGGACAACTTAGTCATGGACATCAGGTTGGAGACATGAAGCATGGCAGTCTTATGCAGGGACATATTGTGGGTGCACTTGTAGAGATGTCACTTATGGGCATCCAATGAGATGTACCAAGGCATGAATGTTGTGCAGATAGATGTGCTAGTGTGACATGGAGACTTATACTTATGAGCCTATGGAGAGGTTGTACACTCTTGTGCAACAAAGCCATGGACTTGGATGGAGTTGTGAGCAGTCTATGGGGCATTCTTACTACATAGAGAGCTGAGGCATCTTGCAGAGACCTTTGGGTGGAGACTTGTATGCTTGCTGAGATGTTGGTTGGGATGGCTTATGGAGCTCATGATGACATGAGATTGTTGTGTCTTCTAGGAGACTTCATATATGGTGTACTTAGAGGATCTGATGCATTTAGGAGCTGAGGTCAGAGACTTTGATGCAGGATGGGGTGCATACTTTCAAAGTACATGTATGGGCATGGCTTGAAAGAGTGACTTGATGTGGAGGATCGATATGGGACACTTTGAGGTGATGGAGTTACGATGATGATGCCTTGGTGGCTACACTTGGGCATGGGTTGAGTCGAGACTCAACTACTTTTTATACATGAGGGCTGATTGATCCTTGATCATGGGCAGCACATGGATACATGAGAAAGGTGTTCTCTTGAGGCACTTGACTTGATGGAGAGAGGTGTTCTCTTAGAGCACTTGGCAGACTTTAGGGATGACACATTGCAGATGTGATGGAGGTAGCTTCATGGACATGGGTGTGGCAAACCGAGAGTTGGAGTTTGATGAGATGGTCTCTTTATACGGAGGAGGCACACATATGGATGATGTTGGGATTGATGTGGCTGATTTCATATAGCACATTGACACCAAACATCATGGACATGTTGCAGATGAGATGAGGACTACTTCATGGACCTGGGCATGGTTTACTTATGAGGATGGATTCTTGATCGAGTTCAGGACGTGGCAGGATGTTTTGAGAAACAACTGATGGTGGCATGAGGATGTGCATTCTCATGGTTTGGGTGTGATGGTTGGACTGATCACCCAACTAGTTCAAACATGAGGGGCTAGCATGTACATGATGTGTTAGCATTGTGTTGGAGTATCATGGCAGCAAGTTTGCATGGGAACGACACATGATGAGGTCGACACTACATGTTGCAGTAAGCATGTAGCTTGAGATGGAGGGGCCAGCCTTCCACGATGGAGCAGCATGTGGAGATTGTGACATGATGGTTGATTGTCATGGATTGAGAGGACTTCCGATTGTTGAGATGAGATGTTGGCACATGACATGGTGGAGATGGAGTCCTACATATGTTGCAGGGATGTTTGCCATATGTGAGGGGAGTTGACATCATGGTTTGATGCTTGGAGTTAGGATGTTGTCGAGGACGACAACGAATTCAGGTGGAGGAGGATGTAACGCCTTGAGGATTTGCGACGGGCGGGCGCCGGGTGCCCGGGCGTGCGCGTACACAGGGCGGGCGTGCACGACCGCACGACGACGGAGCGCGGGTGCCTTCGCACATAATGCGATGTTACGACGAGCTCCTTACGACGAAAGAAGAACAGGGTTGCGACACTTAGTAGGAAGTGTGTGAGCGGTTGGAAGTTTATAGCCACGACAGGACAAGGTGTTGAGGGGTGGTTCGACTCATGAGAGGTGGGCAAGCCGACTCACATACGACATTAAGAGATGGGTGTGGCGACATGATTTGGGGGTCGACCGAAGGGCTACCACCCACGCATGGAGGCATATATATACATGCGTTGAGAGCATTCATTGGACAACAACAAGCTCGCACAAGCTCTTGGGATTTTCGCAGAAGGCAACAGGTGATGCGCAGAAAAGGAGGAGTGCGCATCTCTCATGCGTACTACTTGGGAACGCTGCGTTCTTGATACTTCTTGTAAACGGTCGTAGGTTGGAAAGGTGTGACGGGTTTAGTTGCAGGTTTTGGTGTAAGACTTAGCGTTGGATTTTAGGTGGCTCGTGTGAGCACCATCCTTCGCACAAGAGGTGCACAAAACTGTTGTAAAGGCAGATTGCCTATCTTGTAAATTTGGCTAAGTGTTGGCTTGGAGTTTGCCAAGCACACTTGTATTGTAAAAACTGATATTCTTAATAAACTGTTGGGCAGACTCACATTACGGGGAGTTGCCCCTCCCCTTTATGCTTGTTGCAATTGTTGATGTTCTTGTTATATAATTGTGATGGATAATGAATGAGTATGGGCTTCATTAAGTATAAAGGATAAATGTATGTTTACTTGGTTGCGAAACACAAGCTAAGTAATGCGAAGGTGTAATTAGGCGTAGTCCACATACATTAGTATTGTTAAAAAGAAAGTGTGTGGTGGTGCCGCACCTCACCGGCACGGTTGAAAGACCACCGTAGGCTTGGGGGCGTGACAGTTGGTATCAGAGTTGGTGTAGCTTGCGGATGAAAGCTGATACACAATTTGAGAGTTGGTTTGAGCAGGTTGCTCGTGACAGTGGAAGCAGGTACTTGCAAGTGAAGGAAGCTAGTTTCACATACAAGTGGAACAAGGGTTGGTTCATGGTTGCAGGGAACTTGGTGAAGCTAGTAAAGGTTGGAACCAGGTGTCATAGAGTTGGGCAGGCGGTACTACGTGCTAGTCATACAATTTGGGCACTTGTTAGGTGGACAAGTGGGACTGCGTGTGGGCAGGTATACACGGTTTGGGCATCTGTGGACCAAGTGAAGTACGAACCGGGGAAGACGAAGTACAAGGCATGACAGGTTTGGAAGAATGCGAAGGGAAGCTCTTGCTTACCTTATACAGGTTGAAGCGAATGATAGAGGAGAATCCCCAGATTCGAGAGAAGCTTGCAGTCTTGGAAAAGAATGTTGAAGATGAGCTTCTTCAACTTGGTTGGATAATGGAGCAAGATGAGGTTGCATATTGTGCAAACAAGGAAGACGAAGCCGTGATAGTTGAAGATGTTGCAGACATGACCATGATGGAGGATGAACTTGAGATTGATCAAGTTGGACCAGGATCGTGTAGTTTGCAGACATGTATGGATGAGGGTACTCTCATGGAGGAACCTCATGATGATGGTGATGATGTAAGTACTATTGATACTTTTGTTTCACTTGAGCATTTGGTAGATGGACCGTGTGCAGGGAAGGGCAAAGTCAGTTTGCCGATGCTAGGGAGCATCTTACCATGGATGACTATGATGAGACCTTGTATGGAGAAGAAAGGATTGTTGATTGTTGCAAGACTTGTTGGGGTTGTTTGTGACCTTATGGTAGAAGGTACAAAGGCTCGTGACAAGGGTGAAACTTGATGGTCGTTGTGGAGGAATGGGTCATGCTTTAGCCACATGGCTAAGTGCCCGGCATGAGTCATGGACAGATTGGAGGAGGGCACACACTTGAGTTGCTTGGGTGGACTTCTCATGGCCGAGACCAAGAGCAAGTCTTAGTGGAACCTTTGGTGGAGGAGCTATGATGGAAAGACTCATATGATGATGATATGGTTGGGTGATCGAGTTCACTAGACCGAAGATTGCAGACTTGG
>APFE031639667.1:6658-33767 GCA_000404065.3 Pinus taeda | reverse complement strand
GAAAATTGTTGGAATTTTAAGGCTTTTCAAAGAGGTGATATTTTATTTTTAATGTCATCCTTGGAATTTTAAGGCTTTTGAGAGACATGATATTTTATCTTTAATACCATGCCTAAAAATCGTTAGAATTTTAAAACTTTTTAGAGACTTTATATTGTATCTTTAATGTCATGTCTATAGTTGGAATTTTAAGGTTTTTCAAAGTAATGATTTTTTATCTTTAATGTCATTATTAAAAGATGTTGACAATTTACCCCCAAAAAAAATGTTATTCCAGCATCAAAACTTTTCATTTTCAGGATGTTTTTACACAAAAAAAAATTGGCTTTTACTTCCATTTTTAAAAAATGTTGAAAATTTACCTTGGAAAAAAAAAAAAAGTCATTCCGACATCAACACTTCTCGTTTTCAAGCTATTTTTTCATGTCTTTTTGGGGTTTTTGGTTAGAGTTCTCATTTTGAGGTAATATTTCTCGTTTGATTAGTAAATTTGTTCTTTGTGTATTGCTTGGTAGCATGGACATCTTGAAATATTGAATTTTGTGATTCTTCTAGTTTTCCTTGCATTTTGAGTTTGGTTGTCTAGTTACCTTAAGAAGTTAAGATCTGGAGTTAATGGGGTTTTGCTTGGTTTTGTGCTTTAAAAATTGTATTTGGGTTAATTTATAAGAAGGGAGAACTAACATTTTGTTTTCTTGTTTTGCATTTTTAGTAGGACTTTTACTGATTGCATTTTCCTTAAAAGGTGTTTGGTTTGTAGAATGGCATATTCGAAAATTTAAAAAAGTTTTTTTTTCTTTTTTTTTTTTAAGTAATATTTGTGTTATATGAAATTTAGATTTTGGAAAAATTTTCTCATGTTCAAATTCTTGATAAAAACCTAATTTCATTGAAGAATAAGTGTGAATTGAAAATTTTTTCACTATTCTTAATTCTAGTTTCAAGCCGATTCAAGCAATTAGATTATCCCATGAAACTTGTATTAGGTGGTTAGTGTCTATAGGAGTTTTATTTAAAGTGGTAAGTCCTTGGGGTGACACCACTTCTTCTAGAGATTTAGGCAGAGGAATAAATACTATGTTACTTAACCATATTGTTGGCTTAAGGGGGCTTGAACTAGGTTCAGAGTTAATTGCGCCAACCAACAAAACCCTAAATACTGGCCTTTTCGGCAACAACCTGCACAACGTAGGTTGCAGTCTCACCTGAAGCAGTATTGGGGGATGCTAGAACCAAGTTTTTGCATTTAGAGACCATGTGATATGTATCCTATAACTCTTTTCGCTCAGACCTGTCTTCGTGCAAATCTATGTCTTCCTATGGTCAGCTACTGCAACTCTATGAAAATGACTCTTAGAACTCTGTGACAGTCTAAGATCAGACTTTAAAGACCTAAAAGAAGCAAACTGAAAACTTTCACGTAGTAAATACAAACCCTTGATTTGCCTTCATGCATATCTACCTGATTCGAACAAAGATCATAACAAGTTTAGTCACTACCTTCGTGAAAACAGTTCATTACTCGTTTTATGCATAAACATTAAATATTTAACATATCTGCACAACAATTACACTTTATTTCACATAGATAAATCACTAAGAAATAATGCATAACTTGAACATAAATAAGAATAAGACACAGATGTAAGATATTCATTCTAAAATCTGTCTTTATTAGTTTCATTATTCAAATTACAGACTCTTCCACCCTATGCACCCAGTTGCAGGGCCCCACGCATTCAGTTGCAGACTTGTCGAGGTCTCTGTGCACTTAGCTGCAGGAGCCTTCCTCTTCCACCTAAGTACAGGAAATAGAGCTTTTCTGCTTTAACACTTTCCCAAAATAATAATATTCTATCTTAATTAATTCTCTAAACTCGCTATGACTCATCTATATATATTCCTTTTCGCTTACAATACCATGGCCCATGACCTATGGGTGAGTCTCAAAACCGACCTATCACTTACACATACAAGGAGATAAAGCTCCTTTGATTTCTACTTAGCTGTGCGCTCTACTTCCACATTTCATGAAGACTTTACATTATTTACAAAATTCTAACCAAAAATTGATTAAGTTACCTGACCATAGGGACCCTTTCCTAATAGGCCCCCAACACAAATATGGTGACTCGCCCTCGAGTCACTCTTATGGCTCCTCGATCTTGTTGCAAATCTTGTTGCAGAGGTCACTGAACTTGACCTACAATGCTGCTACATTAGCAGAACCCTATATTGCGGCCTACTATACTTCCTCTACTAGCTTTTTTGTAGTCAAGCCTTCTAGTGCCAGACACATTGCTCTTTGTGTTTGTTGAAGTGTCTTTAACTTTTCCTGGACTGACAGAGTAAGATGAATGGCTTCCTCTATCCATGGTTGTATCTGGGCCTTGAGAAGGGCCTCTTTCCTTTGTAGCTCTTCGATTTGTGATTTCACTTGTTTTCCTTCTCGTAATCGAGCGAGGCGTTGGAGTGGTGCCAAAGTGCACGCAGTTGCCCTAACCTAATCAAACCTTCATTGTGTCTCCCGGATATCTGTGCTAAGTTTTTGTAGGTTTGGGTCCTCATGCAGAGTCATTCATAGCTCCATGGCCTATTCAAATATCAATGTGCAGCGTGTGACTGCTACATCCAAAGTGCCCATGCTTTCCCTGATGGTTGTTCTGCACTGCACCCGATCCTCTGGCAAAGTGGTTGGCTGTAGTTTCAGTTGTAGCTCTAAGATATGCATTTGGAAGTCAAACATGACTTTTCCTATCTCATCTTTTTATGCACGGACCGTGGAAGCCAATTTCCTGATCTTCATTGTGGTTGCGATGTCTTCTAGAATATTTAACTCTATGACTGAATTGCATGCCCGTGTGATTGCGATTTCCAAGCTCTAATTTCGCGCTTCCATCTGTTCCTTTGCTTTCAGAGCCTGAGCCTTCTCAGCGAACATCTGTTTGTTTACCTTAAATTTGTTGATCACAATATAATGTTGTTTAAATCATTGCCAAAACTTTGTTGTGGTGTCTCTGACTTTGTTCCCAATTTCATCTAGATCCCCTTTTAGTGAGGATCATTGGGTCAATGTGTGCTTGTTTATCTGATTTGTGTTTGTTTATCTGATTTGTGCTTCTTCCTTGGCTCGAAAGTTGTCTCCTTACTGTGCTTCTTCAATGTGAAGGGAATGCTCCACTCCTCTCCTCCATCTCCACCCTATTCAGACAGTTCCTTCACCTCAGTATGTTGGGAAGTAGATTCTTCAACTTCCTCTATGTCAGTGCGCTATGTTTCAACACACTCCTTCATAACGCACTCTTTTTTAGCATCTGCCTTAGTAACAAATTATTTCTTTTTATGCTCGACCAATGCTTGCACTACTTTTTGTGCTACTTCTTTTTGCTTCTGCATAGCTATTGTATTCACAACATATCTTTCTCCACCCTTACTAGTACCTGCACCAACATCTGTGGGTTTTCACCACTCAGCTGACCAACTCCCCACAATTTCTTGCAAATTTGTCTCGAAGACTAAGTATGGCAACTTTTTCCGTACATGTTTAGGGTCCCTCACCCTGATTGATACATTATGGAAATCGGCCTTGAATTCCTTGAAGACCCTTAATTACTTGAACAAGGTTGGAGATAACCTTGGCCACTAACTGATTACTATGCAGAGATCCATTTCAACTAATGTCCAGCAAATCTTGGATTCCTTGATCCTCTGTAGATCCTTTCTTTCCCACAATGAAGTGAACTTCGCCGCCTCTAGTAAATCTTCTGCTTGCGGAGGAAACCGACTATCCTATGGTAGTTGCCATGCTACTAATACAATTAGCAATAGGAGCCAAACATAATGAAAGGGATTTTTTCCTCCTGTACTTCGTGACAGTTCGCGAAGAATTCCTTACATAAATATTGCACCCAGTTGTATTGTACTCCCTTTGTGCACTAGGAAGCTAATGATACTATTGGCGCCAAAACTTTGTAAGCATGACATTTCCTCATAATCTTTCCCGCTAGAATTTGGGCATTAAAATGTAATTCCTGGTCTTGAATGGAGAGGATAGAATATTTGCATGACTTTTTGATCAATCCAAATTCAAATTTCATCTTATCTGCCAACTCCTTTTCTCCACTTTTCCCTCCAAACTCCTTGGCAGGGTTCGCCCCTTTATAGGGCATCTTTGTAATCCTATGGATGTGCATATCCATGATAGGGATGGGTTCTCCAAGCCATAAGCACCCATCATGGACCAGCTTGAGCAACTGGCGTACACATAGTGTTGATATTCGACCGGTGGAAGTGTGGTATGCAAAGCATGTGTAGCAATCTGGCCTGCTCAACAACTCTAACCCATTTCATGGGTTCCAGCCGTGTAACCTCAGTTTCTTCATAATAGATCTTTGTCATATACTTATTAGTGGCTAAGTGAGGGAAATTCTCGTGGTCTGTGAGATCATAATCCTCCATCTTCAACATTGGAATGTGTGTTAATATCATGCCTTCAAATATGAGTTGTTCTAGTAACAGGGGCGTCGAGACCATAAATTTTCTGGAATCAAGGTCTTTGGTTACTTTTGTCTTCCATTTCGACGAACGGATATACTCTGAGATTCATCTGATATGCTTGCCCTCCTTAGCATCTAACTACTCCACTCCATCACATAATTCTTTCTCCTCTAGGTCTACAATTTTCTATGGCTGCTTATCCTTCTTCTCTTTTTACCGAACATCTGGGTTCTTCCTCGATAAATGCCTCATCGGTACATATTTCGTCTTCTTGTGCTTAGCAGCCAATTCCTTCGGCCTATGTGACCTCGAAGCTGGAGGCACAATAGGCGCAACTTCCATAGATATAACTTCAAGGCCTTCCTCTTGAGAAACAATAACTTCTGAACTGACTGGAGTAGACATTTGTGCGAGAATAATCCTCTGGTTAATTTTAGGCAGTGTCGCAAATGTCAGACTAGAAATTAAGTCCTCCCAAACGTTTTGATTCTTATAGTTAAAATAAGAGGGCTCATACACAATCATCAAAATGTAAAGTGTTCTACGACGAACCAATATGACCAATTTATGGGAGTCTTTGAATTCAAGTCCAATTTTTCCCTCCATTTTTAGATCATTAATGCATCTTTGGCAGAAGATCTCCAAATATTCTCTCCATAAAAGGTGCCTATCCGCTCCTCTTAACGAGATTTTTGACTTCAAATCATGAATAATGACTCCAACGGCTACTTTTGGACCCATTTGTGTGGTAACTCCTCCATGGTGCAGCTCATCCA
The DNA here is from genome assembly GCA_000404065.3 of Pinus taeda. Taxonomy (NCBI): domain Eukaryota; kingdom Viridiplantae; phylum Streptophyta; class Pinopsida; order Pinales; family Pinaceae; genus Pinus; species Pinus taeda. The sequence goes on along the minus strand of APFE031639667.1, from coordinate 28,494 downwards.
GCACAACTTCACCTGTCACACTCTATTCTTCTGTCACGCAGTGTCCTTACTATGTTTTTTTTCCAGCTTGGGTAGTGTAGTTTATAGTCCCGCAATCCGTTGTAGCTGTTTGGATTACTAACGTTGTCCTGCTACCATGTAGTCATTGCGTAGGGGTAGGATCCCCTATATACAACTTCAACCTACTGCCATTCACTTTTCCAAGGAAAGGCTCCCCATTCAGCGTCACGAGCTGCATTGTGCCACCATCCGTGATATCCTTAACAACATATGGCCCCAACCAATTCATTTGAAATTTCCTTGGAAATTTTGTGAACTTGCTGTCATATAGCAACACTAAGTCATCCACCTTGAAAGTGCACAACTTAATATGCCTGTCATGCCATGTTTTCTCACATTCCTTTTGCACTTGCTGGTGAAATCCTGTAAGAAAGAGGTCCTCTTCTAACTCCAACAGCTGCGTAATCCATTCCTCCAAGGTTTAGCAATCTGTCATCTCTGTCAAAGCTGCAATATGTAGACTTGGCATAATATACTCCATAGGCATCACCGCTTCAAGCCCATAGACCAACCTAAATGGTGTTTTTCCTGTCAACTTCTTGTAAGTCATCCTAATTCCCATAGCACTACTGGTACGTGCATATCCAGTCATTCCTCTGCATGTTGCATACCTTTGTCAATGCATTCTCCAAGTTTTTGTTAAACCTTCCACTGTACCATTAACTTGGGGGTGATAGGGTGTGCTATTTTGGTGATATACCTAGAATTCTTTAAGCATTGTGCTAATTGTCTCATTCAAGAAATGTGTACCCCTATCACTCATCAATATATTAGGGCATCCAAACCATGTTAAGACATATTCAAACAAAAACTCCACAGTCGTGGTAGTTGTACAATCCTTCATTGGTTGTGCTTATGCCCATTTGGTTAAATAATTTGTTGCAGTAATGATATACCACGTGGATGTCTCTTTCCTGGTGGTTGTATTGGACCTATGAAATAAATGGCCCAATTATCAAATACCTGCAATGAAACTTGAGGATTTAAAGGAAATTCATCTCTTCAGGAAGGCTTTCCTGTCCTTTGGCAAGCATCGCATGCCTTGCAGTACGCCTTAGAATCCTTATGTAATGTCAGCCACCATAACCTAGCATGCAAAATCTTATGCGTAGTCGCCTTTCCTGTGTATTTCCCTCCCGCTACTCCTCCATGTGCTTTGGTGAGGATACTAGCATGTTCAAATTTTGGAACATACCTTCGTAGTATTTCATCTGTTCCCATCTTATACAAGTGACCTGAAATTACTAAAAAATCTGCAGAGTGAACTACTAATTCCTTCTTCTGTTGAGTAGAATATCCTTCCAGAGCTGTACTCCTGGTTAAAAACTGAATGATATCGGAAAAATGGTCATCCACGACATGCACCGAAAAGAGCTACGCATTAGACAGTCCTTCTTCCAAACTATTTGGTTCTTTGTTCATTTCAATCCTTGACAGGTGGTCAAGTCCTACATTCAGCCTTCTAGGCTTCACAATCACTTCAAAGTCATATTCTTGAAACAATAGTAACCATTGGTAGATCTTGCCCCCCCAACACTGGGTTATTGACGAGGTACTTCAACGCAGAGTGGTCTGTATACATTTTAAAGTTTCTGCCCAAAAAATAATGCCTAATTTTTTTGCAACACGTAGACCATCGCCAACCCTTCGCGCTCTATAGTGGAATAATTCTTCTCAGCCTTTGATAATTCTCTACTTGCGAAGGCTATCGAATGATCAATTTCTCCTTCTCCTGCATGTGTTAATACTGCACCAAGCACAATATAAGAAGCATCTACATGCACATGGAATTCTTTCTTCCAGTCTGGAAACACCAAAATAGGCAGACATCTAGACTGTGCTGACATTCTTCATCCCAAAAAAACATCGCATCTTTGTTCAATAATTTTTCCATTGGCGTGGTTATCTGAGCATATTCATTGATAAAATTTCTATAATACCGAGTGTGCGCCAATGTCGCACGCAACTGTTTTACATTCCTAGGAGCTTCCAAATTCACAATCACAACAATCTTCACAAGGTCCACCATCAATCCTTGCTTACATACAACATGGTCGATAAAAATTCCAAAGGGCACATAGAATATGCACTTCTTTAAATTTAGCATGATCTAATACCTTCGACATGTATCTAGCATAAGGCATAGACTTGCAGCATGGCGCTTGACCAACCTAAACACAATCCAATTGTCAAAATAAACCTCCAAAAATTTATGGATAAATTCTTTGAACGTCGCAATCACAGCCCGGGAGAAAATTGCAGGCGCATTCTTCAATCCGAATGGCATTACTATATACTGAAAGCAACCCCCTCTATCATGAAGGTTATCTTGCTTCGATCTTCCGACGTGATATTTATTTAATGGTATCCTGAAAAACCATTAGTAAATGAATAAACCTCCTATCCTCCAACATTTTAAAATACTTCATCTGTCAATGGTGTTGGAAACGAATCATGCACGCATGCATCATTCAATTTCCTTAGATCTATGCATATCCTTATTTCACCTTTCTGTTTCTTCTCTTGGAAAACCATGGGGCTCACCCAATTGCATTCATCTACTAGTTCAATAATACCAGCATCTAGCATCTTATCAAGTTCTTGGTGCACCTTTTATTTATACTTCGGCTTGAGCCTATAAGGTCTTTGCTTGATGGGCTTCATATCCAGTTTCAACGTAATCTTCATAACACCCAAATATCCAATGAACCCTTTCAAATCTGAAAAATTTCATGGGAATAGATCCTGGTACTCATTCAATAGTTATCGACTGTATCTTCATCCCAATAGTCTCCTATCTTCACGAACTTAGGCTCTACTTCAGATCCAATGTTTACTTGTCTAGTTTTCAAAGGCTCTGATATATCAGGTTCTCAGCTTTTGGTCCCTCAACTTTGTGTTGTCCTTCTGTCTCTAGAATGTTAATATTCCGTGGGTCTTCTTCTTCCTTTTCAGCAGTCACATTATGACATTCCAGCACATGGCGCAACTGTGTACTCCAACTTGGTTGAGCCCATTCTCCTAGAGCACTTCATCAATGCATTCAAACCCATCCTCAAATTTGAAAGTCAATAAGGAATTCCCTTTTAAAATATCCCATTGAGTTATCCCATGGCGAAGCTTCGTTTCCAAATACCAGTTCATTGGAATTGTATCCAATGCATGACGAAAAAATGGCACCCATTCTGGTTATGGTTTTGTTCTCCAAGCCTTAGTCCATTGTGCCAAATGATCGCATGGATCATCCTTTCCACCGTACTTTTCTGTCATCCAGGTATTAGCCCACCCAAGCCTTAATCTCATCATTCTTTTGTATTCCTTCCATCCAATGAAGCTCTCCTTGTGCGTACCCCACCAACGAGCTGGCGTACCGCATAGTGCCAACTCTAGTGCTTAGAAGCGATGTTCTTCTGGTACTTCCCTTTCAAATTCTTCTAAAAATAGATCCACATTAGTCAAACCATCATAATGCAGAAGCTTCCTTACCTCAGTGAAGACACACTGTAGTGATTTGGTCATCATATTGCAACGGAGCATAGATACTTCATACAACCAATTTTGCCAGTTTTCAAGCTCTTCATCCAAGTTTGAGGTGCAAGAGATGTCCCTGTCCAACGAAATTCATCCACTAGTCGTAGGATTGATCCAATCTTCATTTCACATTGTAATATTGTAAATTTGATTCAGATCATCATCACTTTCTATGAAGTCACGAACAGGTTTAGTATAATGCTCTCCTTCAGTAGGGTCTAATGGGAATACAACCCTAAGCGACTTCCTTTCAAACATCATCTTTCACTTCTTCAAATAGATTACCACGTCCATATCAAAATCCCAGTAAATTCCTAGTAGTGCAGGGTACAGGTCACTATCATCCACTATTTCAATGGCTTCAAAGTTAGCCAGCTCACTTGCACCCTCAATGTCCACTGTTACGCCATATAAGCACCCCCTCAGGATAATCTTTTGTTGATTTTCCATGTGCAACTGAATAGGAGACCACTATAGTGCAAGTCTCCCCATCCTTTCCCACGTCTGCTTAGGTAGGATGCTTGCACCAGATCCCAAATCCAAGATTACTTGGTCTATTTCATATTCGTCTATTTGCGGGTTCAGCTTCATCATGCGCCCCGTTTACTTCTTATGCTTACCAATTTTTCTGATGGTGCACTTGTCAGAAGTGGTCTTTTATTTATTCGTTCACTTGTCGATTAACTCTTGCAACCCTTCTATTGCTTTCTATTGCGCAATAACTTCATACATGTCTTTAAAAATGTGGCTAATACTGAAGGATATACCTCTTGTGTCGTACTAGTTTATGGCATTTTCTCCTGGCTTCCTGAGGTGGAGGCCTTAGCGAAGTTCTTCTTTGCTTCCATGAAGGTCTCTTTAGTGTGATTAAGGTCAAAGTATATTTCTTTTTCAGCAGCCTTGCGCACCCACCCGTCAGCATCAAGTTTCTTGCCCTTATCTTCCCCAGTGGCCATACAAATCCTTGTTACTATATGTATGCTCTAATCTTCTTCACGGGGCTCTACCCTCATCATTTGGATGTTTTGAGTAGGCTGCTGGGGATGCACCTTATTTTCTTGCATTTTTTCCATAAGGACTGAACATTCTTCTATCGCATGGTCAAAATGTCGAAAATACTGACATGATGGATCTGTGGGGTTTGTACAATCTCACACGAAGTTTCCTGCTTCACCACAGTTATATAAAATTACTTGCCCACATCCTTGACCAGTTCCTCCCCATCTACCTCATCCTCGGCCTTGGAATCCTCTGTGCGCTACTCCTGCACCTATTCTCGAGGCTAACTTTCAACTTGCATTTGATAGGTAGGGGTTCTTTCCATCATTAGCTCATAACTTCTACAATGGCGTTCATCATGTCCCACATATTTACTTAAATTGCAAACAATTGTTGAGGGGTCTGTACAAACTTATGTATTAAATGATAATTATCGATCGCATGTTGTTCTGTAACCTAAAAAATAGTGCACCACAACGTAGCTCCCACGGTCAACCCAATGTTACTCTCTGGTTTCAGGGGAACAGGCCCTCCCCTAGTAAGATAGTTCTTATAAACCAGGAAATGGTCCTTATCGTGTCCATGGTTCTTACATTTCAAGCACCAGACTTCAGCGTGCAACTCCGGTTGGGCTTCCTTTCCTTTATTCAAGCTCTACAAGTCCAAGTGCAAGCTTTCTAGTTATGAGTGAATCTATTGCACTCCAAGGTTTGCATCCTATATGGGCGAGGCATCCAACCTCATTGCAATTTCTAAGGCTACTAATGTGTTGCTATATTTTGTTGTGACAGAAGCACTCTTAAGTGTGGCAAGAGTGATGCTATATACCAGTCATAGTTCTAGGGGTCTGTAATCACCATATTAGCTTGTGTGATCAGGGATTTCAACCTTTGATCGAAATCCCAATGTGCCTCACCTACCTTTTTTCGAATTTATTTAAACTCTATTATTGACTGTGCCTCTGACTTAGGCTTTCTAAACTCCTTGTTGAGAGCATGTTGGATCTCTACCAACGTCGCGGTGGGGTTATTGTATAGTACTTGATGTACCATGTCAATTCTTGATCTTGTAAGGATATGACCAGCTGCACTTTCTTGATGCTATCATCCATAATCTGTTGTGTTGCCCATATAACTCCTGCAACAAACTAGAACTGTTCGGGGTCTTTGCTCCCTACCCCTTTAAAAATTGGCATCTTCATCGCATTTTCCATGTTGAATGGTGGTAGTGGAGGTGGATGAGGTGAAGATGTAGGTGCATGAGGGGGAGGTGGAGGTGGACTAGATGGATGAGGTATCCTTAGGATACCCTGCCTAATTAACTAGACTTCACTTTGTGGTGTATTCAACATCGTTCCTTCATCGTCACTTGGGGGTTCAATGAGTAGATTGTACTCCGAGCTTGATCCTTTGTTTATTCTAATGAATCTCCCACTCCATGTAGCCCCAAACATGAAGGTAACTACATAGCCCTTTTCTCACATAACATCATCTTAATCCAAGTCTTCAATGATTTCGAGTAATTACCTCATGGTCCCTTAAAGAGCCCGTGTTCCGCTTCACTATAACTGATATTTCTATCGATCACGAATTCAGTCACAAAGTTTCCAAGTGTGTGATAAATCGAATGATCCATATCCTGCGTGATATTGCTTCCTGATGCCTCCGGACATCACACCAGTTCGGGATTCCACACTATAGGGCTGTTAAGCCTCCACGTCCCTTCACTATTGGCCAATTTAGACAACCACTCATGTAGTTCATCAGGGAAGAAATAGAAGAATGCCTCGGTCTCGTTTGTGTATAAATATCTCTACAACCACTAATCCTTGAATAATTTAGGGCTCCCGTTCTCTTGAGCCGAAAACACATGCACTTTTCAGTCAATCCACTTCTCAATCTCTTTCTTTGTAGGAAACCATTTATCACACATATCTTAAATAGATCCTGGTGCTAGCAATGGAACCATTTGTTAGCTAAAGGGGGCCTAACCTAGGTTCAAAGTTAATTGCGCCAACTAACAAAACCATAACTATTGGCCCTTTCAACAACCACCTGAATAGTGCAGGTTGCAGTCTCACTCGAAGCAGTATTGGGGGATGCTATAACTAGGTTTCTACATCTAGAGACCGTGTGATATGTATCCTATAGCCCTTGTTGCTAAGATCTTCCTCCATGCAAATCTATGTCTTCCTATGGTTTGCTACTGCAACTCTATGAAAATAGCTCTCACTCCTTTGTGACGGTCTAAGATCAGACTTTACAGACTCCTTGAAATTGTTTGACCCACCAACATGTCAGGGATCTTCACAGTAAGAAGTCCCAATGAGACCTAAGACCGTTTGGTGTAGGAATCCTAGCAGTGGGTCGTACGGTATTGCCTTGACCGCGATTGTGCACAGAGGCAAGTAAAATTTCCCTATTGGTAGAAAGGGTGTGACATATGCAACAAGTCAAGGAAGGTGCATGATCAGTTCTAACACACATAGAGTGAGGTGAGTGTGCCCCTTGGAAACTTGTGAAATCACGAAGTTAAGAAGGGAGCACACAAGCAAAAATGCATCACAAAATGGAAGGCAAGTAAGCTAGCAATACAAAGTAATGGTTAAACCAACAACACATTTCAGTAAGATTCATACATACATACATATAGAAAGAGTCTATACACACATGCATAAGAAAATAGATACATATGTCATTTAGAGTAAACAAGATAGCTGAATTACAATACGACATATGCATGAAACATGTTGGTTTTGTTATATTAAAAAGTGAAAGTTCCAATTATACAATATAACCATTACCAACCACTAGTTCCGACAATCGAACGTTACAATCACTGTCGCCTGCTCCTCCAAAGAGATATATTAGCTCTACACAATGGAGAAGCCAAGGTTCATTACAATACTCTCCAAGTTTTCTTTAAGATACTCCTATCGGAAGCTTGGTTGAACAAAAGCCTCTACAATGAGTTATGAGGTACTATATATAGCAAAGGGTGGGGTGACCCTTGACATTCCCCTTTGTGACTGTTTACCTATCCTAATGACTCTTCAAATGCTCTATGACTGTTACATTCAACTATCAACACTTGAACTTCCTCTTGACAAGATGTTACATACAATTTGCACATGTACCCATGTGAGACAAAATAGGCTTGAGCTATCGCTAACATTCAGATAGTTGTGGTAAGACCAACTCTTTGACATCCTTGTGATGACTAACGGTGATGAATTGATGCCAAGATTGGTTGTACATGATGGTGTTCACATGCTCAATGGTGACATCCTACTGAAAGCAAGCTCTTGCTTTTGTTGCATCTAGGTACACTCATATGTCTCCTTTATCCAACTCGTCTGATTAACATGCGGATCACGTCTTGAGTGCAGCTAGACCAACAACATACTGATGCATAGTGTTTGTGTTGATCTCCGAGTGTGTGTTGGTGACCATGCAGATCAACTTGTCAAAATACATGTTCAGCTCTAGTCATACTTGCTTCTTTTCTTTGCCTCGGTGAGTGTGCCAAATGGGTGGGATCACATGCATCCACACAATGACATCCATGCTCCTGAATACCTCAACATGCGAGTGACAACACTTCTCACCCTGTCTGCTCCATATTAGATGCTAAATGGATCTATAACTTGTACGTGTGCAGTTTCATCAGTCTGTGCATGTCGCGCCCCCTACTATACCTGTTCCTACTACAACCCTTCTCTCATCTGTATAACTGTTGTTATTCCTTGAGTTGTTGCTTCATCACATGAAATTTTTTCTCTGCTTCTCTCTCTTCCTTCACGCGATCTCTGTGTCACACCGTCACTTGATAGCCTCAATCTCCAAAGTTGTCTTCATCACAAGTGGATTTGCTTTGAACTTGTATCTTTGCTCCGCCTTCATGCTGTCAACAACCTTCCTCTTGCATTCGTCACGTGTAGATGTGATACCGTCTGTTGCTACTCAAGGTTCCACTCATTGTGATGTTGTTTCCATTTCATCTTGATGTCCTTGTCTACGAACAATTTGATGTCTTCATAGGTAGGGAAGCTCATAGACACTTGCTCAACTACATCTACAGTTGTGCTCTCAATGGTGTCTTTGACTCTCCTCTCCTGGAAGCCATTGTGCCTATGCCAATGAGAGGTAGACGAACACCTGTGATGCCTAGAGACATAGAAACACTCATGGGAATTAATCTGTTAGTTGAATACCAAAACAAACTTGAGGATTGATTTGCAACATACCTGTGTGACTGGTTGTGAAGATTGCACAATTTCCACCGGGAGGTCGGGAGACTGACTGCCAAAACTACACAAAGGACAATGTGGGCTGTCGAGAGGCTGAATGACTGCTGGAACTGCACAATTCATAGTCCAACCTAGCCTGCTGGATGTTGAGATTTCACAATGCGTAACTTGAGCTAGCAAGTGATGCAGGCCCAGGGACTGCATTGTGCAATTTTTTGGGCCAACAGTCACTACCTCTTAGAATTACACAAAGCAAGAATGGAGGGCATTAACTAGCCATATTTTTGCATTTTATGGGGTATCTGCTTGGCCAGTACATGGTCTAAGTCTGGAAAGACAACCTGTGAGGGGAGTGAAGCAAACCGACATGCACAGGCTCACAAGACATTGAGAAATAGCTAAAGCCTATAAACTTGATGGTGCAAGACATGCTGCCGAGGATGGTTGGTAGGGAGGCTCCAAATGAAGCTAAGGCAAAATTTTGGATGGTGTTTGTAGCCGCTACAACATGACCTAAAAGAAGCAGACTAATAACTTTCGCGTAAGAAATACAAACCCTAGATCTGCCTTCGCACAAATCTACATGATTCAAACAGAGATCATAACAAGTTTAGTCACTACCTTCGTGAAAATAGTTCATTACTCCTTTTATGCATAAACATTAAATATTTAACATATTCTCGCAACAATTACACTTTATTTCATAGAAACAGATCATTAAGAAATAATGCATAACTTGAACATAAATAAGGATAAGACAGAGATCCAATATATTCGTTCCAAAATTTATCTTTATTAGGTTCAATGTTCAAATTACAAACTCTTCCAATCTACACACCTAGTTGTAGGAGCCTATGCACTCAGTTACGGACTTGCCAAGGTCTCCGTGCACTCATCTGCAGGAGCCTTCACCTTCCTCCTAAGTACAAGAAACAGAGCTTTCCTGCCGTAGCACTTTTCCAAAAAAATAATATTCTATCTTAGTTTTCTCTAAACTCGCTATGACTCATCTATATATAGAATTTTCACTTACAATACCATGGCCCATGACCTATGAGTGAGTCTCAAAACTGACCTATCACTTACCCATATAAGGGGCTAAATCCCCTTTGACTCCTACTTAGTTGCGCGCTTCGCTTCTACATTTCATGGAGACTTTACATTCTTTCCAAAATTCTATAAAAAAATTGATTAATCTATCTCAAAATTTAACCTAGGGATCCTTTCCAAACACATATGTAGAAGCTTGAATAGTGAATATTACCCCCCTGCCCCCAACCCCCAAATATCATTGATGAAGCGGTATCCTTAATTTATTTTCGTAAGGGTATTTTCCTGGGTGACTACAAGTGGGTATTTCTCTCCATACTTGAGACAAATGCATAATGTATATCTTAGCTTCCTTAGAGGGTGTTTATCTTTATGAGGATACTTGCATCTTGGGTGATATTTGTATGAATGTTACGATAACTATCTCTGACAACTTCATTAGCTAGACTTAGGCCCTAAATGATCCCAAGTTGAATTGTAGAAGGCTCTCTTTGACTCTACAGCAAGTTATATTTATGTCCTCATCACCCTAGACTTATCCCTGCGAGAGAGGTTTCAAATGTTGATCCAAATCTTGTGACTTTTAAAGTAGAATGCTTCTTGATTTCTTATTAGATGGCCTTATGTTGTTTTTTCCTTGCCACCCTTAAGTTTTTTTATTTAAAGTGGTTAACTGATCACTCTACTGGTTTAGAAGGAGTGGAGGTAATCCTCCTAAGAGTGTGAATCCACCTCCTCAAACTCAAATGCTAGATCAACTTGTCTCCTCTACATGTTAGTTAGTTGAAGAGACACACACTACATTGGATAGTCCTGCAAGGAAACAACTAGTGCAAGAAGACCATAGTTATTAAGAACTATCAACTGAAGGGTGCCTAAGGGACTTGGATGGTCATGTACCTATACCTAGAAGAGATCCATCTGATTTATAGGATGATCTTAGTCCTATCAAGATTGAGTAGCTTACCAATTCAACTATAGAGAATTAAAATTTACTCTCACTTATTATCCAAGCCATCTCTTTTTCATGCTTGCAACTTTGATATTTGAAATTATATTGGAAGCCTATATCCTTTACACGAATGTTCTATTATGTACAAATCTATGGCACTTTAGGAACTAAAGGTACTGATACCCTCACATCAGATATTTTTAATTAAGAAATTGAGCCTCCCATTTTAAGTATCTCTATGGTAAGTTTTCTCCCATCCACATAGAATTTCAAGAGGAGTTACCTTTTCTCCCACATTAACTCCAAACAATGATATTATAAATTTTCCCTCTACTCGTTATATTGCTGGAACTTTATCTTTTAGGATGCCATCTTTTGGAATTCCCCATGTTGATAGTGCAACATCTCTCTTTCCTAATTTAAAATGTTAGTGGGGACTTCATCCACCCCCTTCCCTAATTTTTATTTTGGATGGGGTCACATCCCTATGTCTAGTACATATGTGGGAAGTAGAGCTAATCTGATTTCCGACATACCTACAGAAGCAACCATTTACCAAAAATGGGAAATATAATGTATGAAACATTCCCTCCATACATTCAAGTCTTAATAGGCTTCCCTAAAAATATTGATTTCCAAATGAAATATCTATTTCTGTCTAGTTGTGGTCACATCTTAGGTTATTATTTTGTGAGTAACAACAAAATGTTTGGACATGCTCTCCAAGTTGGGACTTTTTTTCTCAAACAAAATTTCATTTTCTAGTGACTTTGGATGTGCTAGATTTAAGGAAGCTCACTAATGATCCCGTGCAACATGATTAAAATTGGCCTCTAGTTCCTAAATTGTCATTAGGCATCTCAAATTTTGAACAAAAATATAGAGAAGACCTTACTAACCATGTGATGATGCTTAATATTTGGTGTTGTTCAAACTCATAGCTGGATGACAATAGCATAAAAATCTAGCTGACCCGAAATGTATCCTAAATAAGAAAAAGATTAAAAATTAATTAATATGTAATTAGGGGCATTAATATCCAAATCAATAAAGCTCATCATCCCACTAGAAATATCTCCTGACTACATGATTTAAAATTTCAGGGTAATTGATGTGTTTTGCACGTATAACGATGTGAGGTTAACTAGAAAAATTGAATTTTTTCTTGGTGTGTTATTTTTTCACCCATTTTAACCTAACCAAGTGAACTTCTATCATCAGTTTCCTTGTTCTCGTCCCCCCTTCGTGACTTCACTCATGATCTCCCTGGTTAAATTTAGGACACCATTCTAGATCAAACCAATGATATCAGATGCAATTCCAGATCGAACCAGAAGGGATTGCAAGATGATAGCATTTAAATTTATTTGAAAAATGATTTTCTTTATATATACACTTTTGTTTGAGATTCTCATGACCTTTATGTAGGTTTGTTGAAGAAAACCACTGGAAAGTCTCTGTTACATTTCTTTTTTAATTTTTGTGTGCTTTTTTTTCTTAACCAGGTTGGCTTTATTTTATGCAGAAATATTTTAGAACTCAAAACAATTTATAAAACCATATCAGGTTCTCTAGGTCATCTTCCTTTCTTGACCTCCTATGAACATACCGGGACATAAACTAATCTAATATTAGATGCGATTCAAGATCAAACCAAAAAGGATTGCATGATGATGGAAGTCACTGGTAAGAGACATTTAAATTTATTTGCAAAAATATGATTTTTGTTTTAGATATGCTTCTATTTAGGATTCTTGTGACCTTTATTCATGTTTGTTGGTGAAAACCACTCAAAAATATCTGTTACATTTTTTTTTTTTAATTTCCATTGTGCTTTTTATTTTGTAAACATGTTGGCTATATTTTATTGCAGAAATATTTTAGGAGTCAATTTATTTTATGTAGAAATCATATCTGATGTAAGGATAAATGAAATCAAAGATTATATTAAGGGTTAGTATAGTATTTATATCATGCATAAATAGATGTTTTACTTTACCCAATGTTGGCTTCGAATTCAGAGATCTCATGTGTATGTTGGCATTATGGCTAATGCGTTGTCCTTGATGGAAACCTGACTGATAAATATGACCGTAATGTAAACATGATGCTAATATGATGATTGGGGAACTAATGCAGATGTAATGCCCCACTTAAACCTTATCCTTCAAATAATGTAAACATTAACATAATTTGTAGGATAAGGTTTAAGTGGGGCATTATAGCAGATATCATGAATATTGGTACGTATGATATGGATAGAGAAATGGCAGTTTAGTTATATATGGATGAAAAAAATGAAGTTTGAGAAAGTATATGTGGTTCTTGTGAAGAAGAGTCGTGTATATACACAAGTCTTGTGAGCAAAGGTTGTGTACATAATTAGAACCATGGAAATCTAAATACCGGGGGTCATTACCATGGTATTTTCCCATAGTAGTCAGGCATGCAACATTTATTTGATCTCATCAACAAATACTAAGAACATTACCAAGGGATTTACCTAAGTTATTGGCTAAGGAAAAAAAAATATAAGGAGATGGAGAACAAGGTGTTAAGTGTGTAAGTAATGGATTATTTATGTGTAATTTAATCTGGAGCAGAAGTGCACTAGAAAGAAAGGAGATGACTCATATTTGAAAGATCTGAAGATATGTTGAAACATATGGTTGATTGATTTGCTTGTTGCAAATGTATAAGTTGTTAACAATGATGGATCTGTGGTTATAGTAATGTTGTGATGTGAATGAGTTTTCAGAAGTCTGTAGTTTTGATAGTGAAGGTTACAGAATATGAATTGTGTTTGCAATGAAAGGCATGTTTTAGTAATTGAATATTTATACACTGGTTTTCTTCTGAATAGTTGCATACATACGCGGATTTGTTTATGTTTAGTCACGTATATATTTAGAGATATGTTTTTCAGTATTTTGAAACCTATATGAGGGTGTTGCACATAATAAGAACATATATATGTATGTCTACTTAATAATAGTCGTGTATATATTATAAGTTATATCTTGTCAGGGTTTGTAGTGTTGCTTAGTGATGGTAGTTGATGAGTTATGTTGTATTTGTTGTTGTCTGTCAATGATGTCTTGATCTGGATGGTTTATATTTGTTGCGGTTTGGCTATGCATTTATTTGAACTTGTTGCATTGGTTTGCTTCAGTATATATTGGGATGATGTTATAACGATTCAGTTGGTTTAGTAATTGTATTTCAGATTTAGTATTCAATTTTGTATTGAGCATAATGTTGGGTGTGGGTCCAATGTGAAAATATGATGAAAGGTGGCCTACAAGTTTTGATGTTTATTTGAGATAAATGGATTGAGTGTGAAACATTCTAAAACATGGGCCACAAGAGGTTTTGAGGATTGGAGCCTTCAGTAAGGAAGTTAGAGCTTCCTTCCAGTGGTAGATGGTAAATTTGTTTAGGGGGTAGGTGATCCCTTCCAATAGGAGCTGATAAATGAGAATGGGGGGTTGTAGCTTCCTTCCAGTGGGTGCTAGAGAACTAGTGGAGGTTGGCCTCCTGTAGGTAGGTGCCTACAATATGTAATGAATACTATCTTTATATAATAAGAAAGAAGACAAAGATGACGATAGCAATGGTTTTATCCAACATTGGGTTCCCACCTAAAATCCTGGTGTCCTATGTGTGTTTCTTATGTGATCTAAATTATTTGTTCTTTACTGCATACTAGATGGCTAATTAATTAATACTGCAATGGTTAAGTTAACTTATTGGTGGATGTTATGAAAAATTAAGTAAATTTGATAAGTGTGGTTTGCATTCACTAGAGTCGCATACACACGCGGGTTGCATAAAAAACAATAGCGTACATAATTCCAAATATGAAATGGAAAGTTTAAGTGAATTAAAAATATTGATTCAACCCCCCCTCTCCCCCTTCCCCCAATATTTTTCCTAATAATTGGTATCAGAGAAAGTCCCTCAGAAGAAGCTTGATTGCTTAAAAGGTGATCTATCAATATGAGCAATCAAGAGGAAGTATCTTCTATCAAGCAACCTTTGTTTAATGGAGATAACTTTATATTTTGGAAAATCATAACGAGAGCATATTTGCAGGCACTAGGAGCTAATGTATGGGAAATTGTTGAGGGTTGATATCAATACCCAACCTCCACTCCATTTTGTTGAGGAGTTTTAGCTATGGAAAATTGTCTTTTGATGCCATGTTGTTCATAAAAATTGAAAAATTCATCCGATATAAATTATTTTCCTTTATCAGATCTAAGACATTTGATTTTTAGATCCAATCCATTTTCTACCAAAGCCTTGAATATTTCAAACCTTTCAAATGCTTCATCTTTATACTTCACTAAACCAAACCAACACATTTTTGTAAAGTCATCAATAAATAATATGAAGTATTATTCACCATGAGGAGATTTATTTTTCATACGTCCACATAAATCATTGTGACCAAGTTCAAGGTGTTTACTTGAAGTACCTTATTTAACTTAAACTGAACTTTGGATTGCTTACCAAATTGACATGATTTTCAAATACTATTTTCAGGTGGAGACTCCCATCCTGATTGAGTTGTATAATTGAGAAAAATTGAGGTGCCCCATGTTAGAGCCTAGATTTACCTCAGGCTGAAAAGGTAAGCTTCTAGGTCCACATCAAACCACGCTCAGCCTGGTAGCTAGCCCTACCAAGTCAGGAGAGGGCTCTCTCCGAGTCAATCTCAGCTAGTTATGATCATTAAGGGCTTGAGATGACTGATATAACTGCTAATCTTAGGCTAGGTATAGATTTAAAGGAGTTTTTTTGATAAAATGGTGTTTTGTGGGCTCAAAGGGAAAGGCAGATTTTGGGTGCAGGGAATGAGGCACAGTCTTGCAGGGATTTCGATGGGGCAAGGTAGGCAATTGTAATTGGAATTATAACTCAAGTGAGGTGGATGGATCAAACTGAGGAGGAGTTGAAGAGGGCAAGGGAAGCCATGGATCCTCTCCAAACAGTGGAAAACATTAAAATACTAAAGCAAACTTCAAGTAGAGCACTACACTTCTCAATGTATTCTAATTACACTCTTGTTTGTTTAGATGAGAAGAAATAAAGAGAAATGATACATAAAACACATGAATAAATTCACAAATACATAAGAAAGCATTGTACCAAAACAAATTCCACAACGATCCCAAAGAATGCTGCAAATCCTGGTCTCAATTCCTTAGCCAAAATACTGATGTGAGTGTACAATGAAGCTCAAGGCTTTCTTAAGAGTCCAACCATGCTAACGACTGAAAAAAAAACATAATATAGAAAAACATAGATCCTACTTGCCTCTAGGGGTCGAGCTCACATGTTTAGGAGCTGATCCAACTGATCCTAAACTGAGAACTGGAATCTAGGCAACATGACAGCATGCCTCTAAAAACAAGGAAATTGATTCATTCGGTTTCAAACAACCTCTAAACTAATGAATCTACCTCTACAAGTAAAAATATAACATATTTACATCATGATCCATCAATTTTCATCAAATTACATCATAAATTTTCCATTAGGAAAGTGAAAAAGTCAAACTAGGCAAAACTGATGAAAAACAGAGCAAAACTGGGTCAAACTGGCAATTTTTCCTCTATGCGCCACGCCTGTTTGGACCCACTTTTGAAGGCCTTCCCGATGTCCAAATTAGCTCCAAGTGGGCTTGTTAGAATTTCCTACCTATATACTTTCCAACCTAAGTGGAATTTTTCAATTTGGCCTTCATTTGTCCTGTAAAAAATCAAATCTCCCAAGGCCGCTTCCTGTGTGTCATAATAGGGGCAATGAGGTCATTTTTTGAGTGTTTTTGACCTCTTTAAGGGCTCAAAACCTACCCAAATTTATTGGCCATAGGTAGGAAAGTATAAATTTTCATGAAAAATCTAGAAATGCAAAGTTTTGTGATTTGGAGCCCTCTAGCAAAAACGAGCGCCATGTGGCATGGCGCATAGGGAGGAAAACTTTGTTTTTCGTGCAAAAAATTTCCAAAATGCAAAAATTGCTCCAATTTTTTTGAAATTTTGCCTGGACTTTCTTTATCAAGAGCTTTGTTGAGCCAAGGATTCCTCGGCCAATATTTGAAGTTGATCATGCTCCTTTCGCCTCTTTGAAGCCTTCTTCACTTTTGCCTTTAAATTCCTTATTCGCTCTTTGCAAACCTTGTTCTGTGTCATGTAATGAAATTCCATGTGTCTCAACAAGTATTTATCCTTGTTGGCCTTCTCCAGTAGTCTCTCTAAGTGGATGTTGACTGTTTCAAGCCAAGATTCCCGATCGGTGTTGATCTCTTGCTCAAGTGAAGTGAACTCCACCCTCCTTCTTTGGGTAGCTTGGCGATTCTCCCTAATGTTTTGTAACTCCATGATCAATTTCATTAAAGGAGCATATTCATCTCTGATAGACCGAAAAGGAAACACTCTCTTGAGCTATCTCAGGAAGTCAGGCTTAATATAAGGTTCATAATACTGCTGGTCAATTTTCTGCCTCTTGTTCCATGGCTCTCCAATGTTAGGTATGCCAGTTTCTATTGAAATGGATTTTGGTGTTAATGTGAAGGTAACACCAAGTAGAGTGGCTTGATCACCATGTAAATGCAGTACAAACAAATGAGCCAACTCATGATGAAACTGAATGCTAGCAACCTTCTCACAAAATTCGTAACATGACTGATGTCAGAAACAAGAGATAGCAAGTGGGCAGGCCTGCAATTCAATAAGGGTGATTGGTTCTTCTCTGATATGTTTGCCCCCTCCATGAGGCCTCCTGGGTGCATGTCCTTCTGTAGGTGAGTCACTTTGGGTCTCCACTTCATAATCATATGAAGGATTAGATGACATGGCTGGTGGTAGATAAACTACCTGAAGAAATAGGTGCTAATATATTAAAACTACCTTAGACTACCTTTGATGATGTGTTAGACCTTTGTCACTAAGGGAAATAGTGAAATGGAGGACAGTGGAGGGGAATTTAGGGAAAAATAGTGGAGAATTTAGGGACTGTTGGGATATATTTCAGGTAGGGAAAGGTGGGATGTTTTGGGATTATAGGATTATGGTTTTGGGATTTACAATTGAGAGTTTGGAAAAGGGATTAGTGAATTTAGGGGGTAGGGGAACTAAGGGAATAATGAAATCATGGGACAAATGGGATGAGGGAGTGAACTTGGTGACAAAATAGTGAATCGAAACCCTAGCAGCAATTTTCTTTGAGGTATTTTAAAAGGTAGGGTTTGATTTTTTTAAACAAGCACCATGAAACACACACCATCAAACCATCATTGAACTTGGATAGAAACCAACTTTGAAAGGTCTACCTACTTGTATCAAGCTCAATCCATGCAATTTTGGGCAATTGGAGTGAGTTTGAGCAGGGTTTGGGTTCTCTGGATGTGTGCGTCGCACAGCACGCCCAATGCGCCATGCCTCACCAATGCACCGTGCCCTTGTAATTTGACACTGGATACTAAGGCCCAGTGTACCGCGCCTCCTGCCCAGTGCGCCGCGCCGAGCAACCTAGTGCGATTTTCGCCCAAACTTCACACTCACTCACCAAAATGGTTGTTTCTTGCTTCTCTTTTGCAAATTAACTTATCCAATGAAGGAAGAGCTTATAAACAAAGAGCTTTTGAAATTTTGGCTCATGAAACCCGCTTCCATAATGTTTTACAAATGAATTTATCTTTAAACTCTGTTTTTTGGGACTTTTTCAATTCTTTTAAGTTTTATGATGAACTAAATGACCCGAGATTTGCTTGTTTGCAGGTGTTGGAGCTTTTTGGGCTAAGGAAAGAAACTAGGGTGCAGATGAAGGGATTTTACAATGAAGAAAACAAAATTTTCATGATTTTTGTACAATAAGAGCTAAATACTCTATTTTTTCCTCAAAACAGAGTTTTGAGGAAAAACACAATTTTGAACACTTGGTGACGAAATTTATTGATGTTGAAACCTCCTAATGGCCTACTCGTGATTAATGGACACTTTGAAGAATTTATTGACTAAACCCTAATGGAACCCTGACCTAATTGGAAATGAAACCTTAAAGGCAACCTTTTGCAATTTTAGATAAAAAGAAGACTATATATTCATTTTTAATGAACATATGTGAACCAACAGGTAAATGACATGAGGAACATGAGGAAAACTACTCTCGTCAGATGATCCATGTGCCTAAGGGAATGCAGATGACTAGGCGAGACACATAATATGAAATGCCACAAGAGGATTTGATCTCTGATGGAGGGATGAAGATACTGACACTAACACCCCAACTTTCATTGTGCCAAATCCATCTTTCTTCAAATTTTCTAAAAAAACAGTGCTCTTTGTCACCCTCTAGGATATAGACATTGCCTGGAGTTCTTGTTCCCTTGATTATGATCTTACCTCTATCCATATTTCTTACCACGCAATTCTTTGATTTGAAAATAGTTGCATGCCCTTGATCTCACATTTGACTGACACTTAACAAGTTATGTCTTAAGCCATCAAAAAATAATACATTATGAGCCTTGACCTTTTTCTTTAAAATCACAGGTCCTTCCCCTTTGATAACGATAGGTGAGTTATTACCAAAAGTCACATTTTTTTCTTTATTAATTTCATTAAAAGAAACAAAGTTATCTTTTTCGTCTGCCATATGCTTTGAACATATGTTTTCAATGTACCATAGATTCTCTTGATCTCCTGCATACAATGCTAGACCACAATTTTTAGTGGAAGTAATTTTATTTTTCCATGCCTTGAGTGGTATCATATTTTGTTCATGTTGATAAGATGACATAATCCTGCTTTTGCATTTAATTTCTTCATGACCAAAATTATTGCAAATAGAACATTTAATTTCATTCTAAAGAGGTGAGGAAACATTATAAGAAGATTTCTTTGTCCCGATTGCATCTTGTTGTTTTATTGCTTCTTTAGTCATAATATTTTTTTAAGAAACACAATGAACTTCTTTGTGACAAGTGAAGCATTGAACATTGAAGTAAGAGTATCTGGGAGTATAATACCTTCTTGAGTAGCTTACCTTTTGTTCACGGTAAGTTTGTTTTGCATGGGAAAGATTTGATCCTTCATTCTTTTGTTGATGATTACTTACTTTTACTGCATTGACGTAGCTTCTTGTACCTGATTCATAAGAATTCATAGGTTTTGATGTTTTACCATTTGGATTGTATCCAAGACTTGTCTGGATCATAAGAGACTTTAATGATTTTTCTAAAGTCTCAGATCCTTTAGCAAATCTAAGATTTAGATCCTTTGCTTTTTCAATTTTCTTTCTTAGACCCATAATTTCAAGTTTTATGTTTTCACAGTGCCTTTCCTTTTCTTGGACTTGTTTCTTCAAAGCTTCCTCAACTAATTTAGCTTCTTCTAGATAGATTTTTAGCTGATTTTTTTCTTCAACAAGGGTATTTTCCTCATACACATTGATTTCCTTTTCTTGATTCTTGTTTATGATCCCGAGTCTATCAATTTTTTCTAGAGCATCCTTAAAGACATCATCAGATTCATCCACACATTGTTCTTTAAATACCATAAGTAATTGATAATCATGATCTGATTCATCATCCTCTTTATTGGAAAAATATACATTATCTTCATGAGTGTAAAAAAAATTCTTTCTATCAAAATTTATGTTAACATTCCTCTTTGGAACACTATTCCCTTTCTCATGATTTTCTTTATAAAAGGATATTTAGTAGCATATGTACCTACTCTTCCACAAGTAAAACATTTAAATAGAATCTTACCTTTGAACTTGCCAGTTCCTACTTGGAATTTCTTCACAAAATTCACATCTTCGTTGTCTGAAATACAACTTGTTTCATTGGGATTTTCATTTTTTTTGAATTTTATTTGTGGCTTTGAATGTTTCTTCTCTAATACCTGACGTACCCCCTATAGGTTTTAACCCCGTACAGAAATTACCTGCATACGAATTCTAAAACACATAAAATAAACAATGCGAGAGCATAACACATAAAACACATATACACAGAGACTTTCCCCTAGATCCCAAAACTGGGACTACCAGCTTGATAATTCATTATGTTCCTTTCAATGTTACAATACATATTTACAAATGTCGAAGCATCCAATACCATGGACTAAAAACCATCGCGTCCAAAACCATGGACCGAAAACCATCATGTCCAAAAACATGTGTGAAAATCATGCACAAAACCATAGGTGGGTCTACCCAACCTAACATAGGTTCCAAAACCAAAATTTTTAGGGGTACTACCCTGGACCCCATAGAGTGGGGTTACCTGCACCCCTCAAACCCCCTGTGAACCCCCTGTTACACAATTGGCACAACGAAGGAGGGGCTGCACCCCCCCTCTAACCCCCCGGTTAACTACGTGGGCTAGTCATGGAAAGAATATAACACAACCCAAAATTCTCCCACTTGTTGTTTTCTTTCCACATGGGGCCACAAGAGAGCTTAGTGATTTATCCACCCCTGCAATGCCCACTATTTCTCTACACCAAGAGAACTTCTAAGAGTTCACAAATTTTGTCAATGCATCTGTAGTATTCTTCAAAGTGTCCACCTTTACCAGCAACACCTTTTTGTCATTTATCATATCCCTCATAAAGTGATACTGAACATCAATTTGCTTTGTCTTTGAATGATATGCAGGGTTATTTGCCAAGAAAATTGCACTTTGGCTGTCACAGTCTATCCTTATAGTTCCCTGTACTAACCCCATACTTGAAAACAATCTATGTAACCAAACTACTTCCTTGCTTGCATGAGTGGCTGCCATGTATTCTGCCTTTGTAGTTGATAGTGCCACTACAAATTGTTTCTTACTCATCCAAGTAACTTCACCTCCAAATAGTTTAAACACATACCCACTTGTAGATCTTCTCTAATCCAGATCTCCAGCCCAGTCTACATCAACAAAGCCACAAATATCCAACACTCTATCCAATCCTGGTCTTCCTTGGTAGCACAAAC
>APFE031639666.1:0-14087 GCA_000404065.3 Pinus taeda | reverse complement strand
CCCGCTCCATCAAACTGATTTCGACCTGGGGAGGGGCAGGTTTCATTGGAGTGGACGTTTTCTCCGCTGATCTTGGTATGGATCTTAGAATTGTAAATGTGTATGCCCCCTGTGCCCAGAGAGAAGTGTTCTGGCAGCACATCTTTCACTTCTCTCTTCTGAATGAAGACAATGTAATTATCGGAGGAGACCTCAACTTCTCACTGGGATTCAGGGAGTCTTGGGGCTCGGATGCTCAAATTGATCCCATCACAGATTTCATGTCCAACCTGTTGGAGCAATCGAACTTCATAGATATTCCAATGCAGCGTCTTCTACCTACCTGGAGGAATCGACGAGTTGGGGAAGCTGCTCTCGCTCGCAGACTTGATAGATTTCTCCTTAAGGGGACCTTCATTCAGCATCTGCATCTTTACAGACAATGGGTTGGCTCAGGGGGGCTATCGGATCATAATCCTATATACCTGGAGATTCAAGGTCCCTCCAAAAAACCCAAGGCACCCTTCAAATTTAACCACATCTGGCTGAAGGATCCTTCTTATATAAAGCTGGTCAAAGATTACTGGTTGGCTCATCCTATCAGCGGTAATGAATCTTTTGCCAGATGTTTCTGCAGAAACCTTTCAGAAATCAAGCACATTTCCATTCAGTGGGCAAAGGGCAAATTGGAACGGGAAACAGCGATACTTGCCCAAATCGAAGCTGATCTAAGCTCTCTCTCTGATGACCGTGGGTTGGGATTCATCTCTGCTGCTGACAAATGCAGGCTAATTGACCTAGAAAATCAAAAAGTCAAGATCCTCAAAGAAAGAGAGGAATCCATCAGATTAAGGAGCAGAGCTTTATGGATACAAGCCGGGGATGATAATACAAAGTTCTTTCATAACTTTGCAAAGAGCAGGAAAGTATCTAATACAATCTGGAAGCTCCCCTCCCCGGATGGTGACATTGCAGACAATTTTAACAAGCTCGCCCACTTGGGTACCACCCACTTCAGGAATCTATACAAGAGCCCTCGGGAATCCAATCTACTGGACATCATCAATGTGGCAAACCACTTCCCGAGATTCGTGGAGGAAGATGATGTGGAGACATTAATTGAACCTGTCACGGCTGAGGAACTTGAAGGCGTGCTGAAATGGTTCAAGAAAGATAAAAGCCCTGGCCCAGATGGATGGACCATCGAATTCTACTTAGCCTTCTTCGATATTTTGGGGCAGGATTTGCTGAAGGTGGTGGAGGAGAGTAGGACTACAGGTTCCATATATCATGCTATAAATTCCACATTCCTTGCTCTCATCCCAAAATCCGACTCCCCGTCATCTTTTGAGGATTACAGGCCCATCTCATTGTGTAATTGCCTCTATAAAATCATATCTAAGACCATTGCCAACCGTCTTAGATCCATCCTCTCCAGATCCATCGCCCCTCAACAATTTGCATTTCTTGAAACCAGGCAGATCCATGAGGCCATTGGCCTTGCACAAGAAGCCCTTCACTCCATCTGGTCAAAGAATCTTAAAGCCATCCTCCTCAAAATTGACCTTTCAAAAGCCTTCGATCGAGTTAGCTGGCTCTATATTAAAATGATTCTCATTCATCTGGGGTTTCCTCATGCCTTCATATCTTGGATCATGGCTTGCATCACCTCTCCTTCCTTCAGTATTCTCATCAATGGCTCGGCATCCACATTCTTCCACTCTGAAAGGGGTTTGAGACAGGGTTGCCCACTATCTCCCCTTCTCTTCCTCTTGGTCATGGAAGGTCTCAGTCGCCTCATGGAAGCTGCAAAGAGGAATGGAGACATTGGGGGGCTTGGCATTACTGACCTCTGCTATCTCACTCATTTACTGTTTGTGGACGATGTCCTTATTCTACTAAATGGCAGTATAAGGGACACCCGGTCCTTCTCAAAGATCCTGCAACTATTTTCTGATGCTACTGGAATGCAGCCCAATCAGATGAAATCTACCATTACATGCTCCCGCACAACTGTACAGGAGACCCGGACTGCTCTTCGGGCTTTCCCATTCTCGGTCCATCCTCTGGATAGGGGCCTCAAATACTTGGGTTTTAACCTGAAGCCAACCTGTCAAAGGATAGCTGATTGGGTCTGGTTGGTGGCCAAATTGGAAAAAAGACTCATGGGATGGAGCTTCAGATACCTTTCTAGGGCTGGCAGATTGGTCCTCATCAAATCTGTGCTAGAGGCCACTCCGGTCTTCTGGATGGCACTAGCCTGGATTCCAAGGAATATCTTGGGAAGGTTACAGCAGCTGTGCAATCGATATCTCTGGAACGGGAATCAGGAGAAAAGAATTTTTGCTTGGATCAGCTGGAAGAAAATATCCCTGCCCAAAAAATGGGGCGGTTGGGGTCTCAAAGACCTCCCGGAATTCGCCAAGGCGCTGGCAGCCAAGATGGCATGGACATTGCTCACTAGACAAAATCTGTGGACACAGGTAACCTTCCACAAATACATATGGCCTCTCAATATTTTGGACTGGGCCCGCTTACCATCCTGGACCACCAAGGGATGCTCAACAGTCTGGAAGGCTTTGATCGATTCCCTTCCACTCATCCGGGACAATCTAGCTTGGCGAATAAACAATGGGCTGACGGGCAGGATTGGATTGGACCCTTGGATCAACAGTGGGGGTAGACACATTCTAAACCAGGAGCTTATCACTCATCTTCAATCTCGGGATATTAGACATTTCGCTCAGATTGCTGATCAGCGACGCACGGACATCTTCTCACAAGCTTGGAAGACTGCCCAGCATCTGGATCTCCCCCCACAATGGCATCAGGAATGGGAACAATATATCATGGCTTTATCTGAATCCCACATCCGCATCAAGCAAGGGCCGGATGAACTTGTTTGGAGCAGCGCGGATCATGGTATGTATGCCCCAAAAAATGGATACATTGCCATCATTGCACACAAAGCACCTGAGCAGATACACTCGTGGTGGCATTCAATCTGGAAGCTCAAGGCTCCGCCCCGAACCAAACTCTTCTTCTGGTGCGCTCTCAGCGGTATTGTACCCACTGGAGACCACCTCACCCACAGAGCCATATTCGGTCCTTCCTGGTGTTCTTTCTGTAAGAATGAATCTGAATTTACCAATCACATTTTCCTACACTGCCCTGCTATTCAAATGCTATGGGGAAATATCTGCTCTCATTTGGGCATAGCGGGCCAATGGACGGGAATTGATCTTCAGAACGCATGGGACACCTGGTCTCATAGTCACGCGGGCTCTAAACTTCTCAATCTTCCCCCTGTGGCCATTTGGCATATCTGGCTTGCTCGGAATCGGGCTATTTTCGAGGATCGACCGATTATATGGAACCGGATTGAAATTACTATCTCCGCGGCATACCAGGAGCTCCCTGATCCGCCTCCTCCCAGATCCAGATCCATTCACCCTATGCCTGATATCGACAGAGCCACCCCGTGGGCCTTTTTCGACGGGGCCGCAAGCCAAGCAGGGTGTGGAGGGGGATTTGTCCTGCACACTAACGAGCAGCATCGATACCTGGCAAAATTGGGTTTTGGAATTGGATCAAATAACTTCGCCGAGTTGTCTGCTCTACATAATCTACTACAATTTGCATTATCTCAACAGCACACAAAGATCAACATATACGGGGATTCAATGGTGGTGGTTAACTGGATTAACAATGTCACCACTTGTCATTCACACACACTCAGCAATTTATTGCATGATACACTCATTCTCAAGGCAGCATTTGAACATTTCTCTTGTATTCATATATACAGAGAACACAATACCGAGGCTGACAAACTATCCAAAGAGGCCTTGACTCTCCCCAGAGGTGTTCGGACAATAGTGGAGCAGAACAGAACAGAGGAGCACCAATTTTATCACAGGCCATACATAGACCAAAGGCATCAATGGGACAACAATCCCATCAGCTGACAGAAATGGAGATATGCTTTGAAATAATAGGAACATTGACGATATGTTTTTAAAACAGAATCCTTTTTGTAATAAAGATGGGCTGAAATGCCAGAACATAAGTTTATATACTGCACTGAACAACACTCTGCGGGGTGAATTTTATATGACCGATACAGTAATGCCATGGGCATCTGCTTATGTAATTTTCAACTATAATGAAAGTTACTGATTTTTCCAGTGGAAAAAAAATGAACTGCTATTTTTTTTTTTAAATTTGACCTGTAAGTTTTTGACAACAGATTTGTAGATTCTAATTTTCAGAACCTGTAATTTTTCAGTTCTAGAAGAAATGCTAAGAATTATGCCTGGAATTGTCCTAGAAAGAGTCCAAATCAAGAAAAAATACAAAGTAATATCCATGAAATTATCCTTGAACAGTTCAAACTTCAAACTGGTGAAAATCATTGGGAGAAATTGTTCTAGAGAAAGCTCCCTGAAGATTATCTCCTAATATCTACTCTATAAACTATGCAAGATTCTGATTGATTATATCGACAAACCAATATAACTATCCTATGTTGCAATTTGTAAATTTTGAAAAAACCAGTTTCAATGATGTTAAAACATCTACTAGAAAATCAACAAGATTCGAGCCAGAGTATGCCCAGAAGAAAACTGAAGAACTTGCCTGGAAAAGAAAAAAATGACTCAGGTACAGCATCTAAAATCACTGAAACCATCCATTAAAAACTGATATATGTTAAAAACTAGCAAAAAGACCCTGTAATGTCCCAAGGGGATTTTTTCCCTTAGGGTTAGGGTTTGCAAGATAAATTGTGTTGTCCTATCAAAAATTTTCTTTCAACTCCAGATAGAGGTAATATACAACAATATAATTGAGCAGTAAATTCCACAACACATTAATGGCTCATAGCAGTTCACTTTAACAACTAATACTGGTTATCACACCGGCAATTCTGAGTCTATAACAATGGCAGTCCTTCCATATAACAATAGCAATACAATAATTCTCCGATACAATTCAGCTATTAATTGAGTTCACCGTAGGGCTGTTGCAACATGAGGACAGGCCTGATAACATGAAATAATACACTAATTTAAGTCCAGTACTGCAACTACAAACAACTCACTATTATTGGGACTGAGACTGGCAGGTACCCTTGCGATTGCCAATTGGGACTTTGCTGTCCTCAATGATCTGCTTCAGATAAACTTCTAACAGTCTCTTGACCCAGATTAACCTTTCCTGCCCTAACTGCTGCCTTACTGGCTGCTCACTTCCTGAGATGGCTGGCTATTCCGCTGCTCGAATCCAGACAGATTTCCAGGCATAACTGCTGCTCAATGAACTTGGGTCATGCGGCATGCAGCCTGTGGCCTGCGGACCCATAAACCATGAACGCGCTTCCTGTCTAATTAAATAAGGACCTCGCTCAGCCTTCAGATGTTCCTGTATTTGCAGAGTGCTGAAGATGCCTTAACTACGGCTATCTTGTATTGCACAAGTGTTTCAGAGCGTTTGCCAAAACAGATGAGAGTTATCTCAAGATATTAAGCTGCTGCAGAGTAAAGATAATGGGATTAGCTAAGGTGGGATCACTTCCACCGAAACTAATCAAGAGAAGAAAGGGGTCTTAAAACACTCAGAGCTTTCAAAGAAAACAAAGATAATCCAATCCAATTAAATGATGATCAAATGATTCTATCTCTCCTTTATTTATAGATTCCTTATGGGGTCTTTTCTTCCTTAATCTTGTTGAAATATGTAACTACGTTCGGTCTTCATAATGACATATGTAATCATGATTTTATGTATTTAATGAAACAGGAAAAATAAATTTATTATTGTGAGCCTTGAGGCATGGGTTTCATGCTTAAGGGAATTTGTTTTATAGGTCAATCACCCATTTAGTGCTTCTAGGTTTGTCATAAGTCATTGAGACATTGTCATGTATTAAAGAGCCATTTGGGCATGTAATATATTGTAAAAGAAAATTTATTGAGTCAAAAGACCCTCCAAGACCTCGTCATGGCACATGCCACAAAGATCAAGTCAGCCTACATGAAGAGACAAGTTGGCCTAAAGGAGCAATTTGACCCATTGAGAAGCCTATATAAAGAAGACTTTGTCTTCATTTGGAACACACACTTCACACAAGTTCAATCACAAGGAAGAGAAGAAGTGCGAAAAAGAAGAGGACAAACGAAGAAGAAGTCGAGTTTTGGGATTGTTTTTGGGCTATTTCTCTCCACACATGCGAAGGAATTAGGGTTCATGTTACTTCAGTAAAGCCGAGTTGCAAAAGTGAAGTTAGGTCATCAAGAAGAGCTATTTTGGAAGCCAAATTCTCTAGGAGAGAGAATCTACCCAAGCGAAGAAGAGGAGTAGAAATACACCATTATTTCTCTCACGTGCAAGGGTTAGGGTTTCTGCAGAAGACACTACTGGGCAGGTTGACGTTGCAAAAAGAGTTGCTGGGTAGGTCGAAGTTGCAAAAGAAGCTGTTGGGCAAGTCGAAGTTGTTGAAGAAGTTGTTGGAAGTCAAATTCGCAGAAATTGCAAGAAGCAAGGTTTGACTTGGTTATGGAGGGTCTTGGTCAAGGGTCAAATGTCTTGGAATTTGTCAACTGAAGGTCTATAAGAAGAGAAGAATTCCAGTTAGTTTTCCTCTTAGTTGG
The DNA here is from genome assembly GCA_000404065.3 of Pinus taeda. Lineage (NCBI taxonomy): Eukaryota > Viridiplantae > Streptophyta > Pinopsida > Pinales > Pinaceae > Pinus > Pinus taeda. The sequence continues at coordinate 7,458 of APFE031639666.1, read as the reverse complement.
AGAGGTTTTGGCCCTAGCTGATCGCCTACATCTTGTGTCCTAGTGTCTCATTGTTCTTTATTATTTGGTAGTTGTTTGATGATACAGAACACTAATAATAATAAAGGAAAGAAGAAGTTAATTAGGAAAAGTAAAAATGCATCACGAGTAGTTATCAAAGTAAGAGAAATCACCTACACTTGCTACCCCTTGATTTCTCAACATGGTATCAGAGGTAAGGTGACAAGTGAAGTAAGGGCAATTGAACAAGGAAGATTCAAGGGCATTAAATGCATCAATCATCAAGAAGATCCTCTCATCTTCAAGGCATTTCGAGGACAAGGATCACATCATCATCTTGAAGGAAGTCAAAAACCCTAGTTCATTCAAAGAAGGCATCTACATTTGGAACATTATTGGGATCCTCGCTCAATCATCACCTCAAAGAAGGAGACCTCAGAGATCCTACCTCTACTCAAGGAAAGGATACAAATCAAAGCATCTTAAGTTTACTCCTCCAAGAAAAACAAGATCAAAGGCGTTTCCATCATCATCAAGGATTCAAAGTGATCTTTTGAAGAAAGACATCTTCATCAAGAAGAATTCCTCTATTACTAATATCATCATCAAAATCAAGAAGGCAACATGTTGATGAGGAGAATCTTCACAAATAAGTATATTTATGTCTACATTTGAATTTATCAAAATGTCTTTTTGCAAGAAAAGCAATAAGTTGGTTGGGGCTTCAAACTTTCTTGCATGGAAGAAAAGGACAGACTTGAATCTCATAAAAAATGAAGTTATGGAACATGTTAAGGACTCAATCAGTAAATCTCCAAAGGAAGAAGCTCAAGCTCATGCAAAGTTCATGAAAGGGGAAGTAAGGGCTCAAAGGATTCTCATAGAATCTATCAAGGACCCCCTCATTCCCTATGTATCAAAACTAGAAACATCAAAGAAATATATGACAAACTTGTAGAATTGTTATCCGTAAGCATTGCAAGGGAAGTGATCTTGTTAAGACATGAACTCTACAAGATGAAGATATCAAAAGAAGAAGGAATAATGTCATACTTTATGAGGGTGTTTGAAATAAGGGACCAACTACAAGAGTTGGGAGAGATAATGTCTGACAAGGAAATGACTACTATAGTGCTCAATATATTGCAGAGGAATAAAGTAACTTTACATCAAGCATCTATGGGAAGAAGGAAGCTACTCCATTCAATGATCTATGGATACTATGCAAAATTGAAGAAACCAGGTTGAAAGCAAAAAGTGATGTAGGATCTAATAAACAAACTCAAGCATATGCTGCCATGGCGAAGTGGAAAGGAAAGTCTGGGAAATTTGGTCCTTAGAAAAGGAAGAAGAATATGGCAAAGGTTCAATGCTATGGATGTCAAGAATATGGGCACTACAAGAGGGATTGTCCCAAACTCAAAAAGGACAATAAGAAAAGTTGAAGAGAAGAAGCCCATGTCACTGAAGCACTGGAAGATGCTGAAAGGAAGAAATCCAAGAAGAAGTAAAATATCTCTACTATGATTGAGATAAGTCTTCTCCACCTAGTTCTTTTCAATTCTTGTAAAATATGGCTATTATGGTAGGAATCATTAGAAGCATGATAGGATGCATCATTTTAGGAGATGGCATCATAGGAGCATTCTATTGAAGTAGGAGCTCAAGACATCATCATAGGATGCTTGAAAGATAATTGAAGTAGGATTCTATTGAAGTAAGTAGCTCTTGGTAACGTCATTAGAAGCATAAGTAGCACTTATGGGTATAAGTAAGTCATCTAGTATAGAACTCATCATACATCATTGGGAAGGAGCATTTGCCAGATGAGAATAATTAGGATTGTTTGCTGGAATTTTCATTAGAAGGTTCATCTCTTGAAATATGTCTCACTAAGAATTCCACTTGGGATGGGATTCAATGTTTAGAAGAATGATGGTATGATTACAAAGGAATGCAAAGCGTCAAAGATTATTGAAGGCTAAAGCATTCTAAATCAAGGACAAGAAGCTGTTGAAGAAAGTCTAGATGACCAAAGAAGAAAAGAGGAATGTATGCATATGTTCAATGAGTCAAGTCATGTCATTATATACTTGCATGCAGATAGTAAGGATTAGGGCTTCATCACATGGGCTTTTAACTCATTAGGATTAGGGCATCATTTATTCATTCTAGGATTTTTAGGTTAACATGAGCATCTTTAGGGTTTCATCATATGAATGAGCCATGCAAGGGCATAGACCTAGGGTTTCAACTTTCATCAAATAGCTTTAGGGTTGGTGCAAACAAGAGCTTTTCCATGTATCTAGGTTTTTCATCCATAACAAGCAATGCTAGGGTTAGGGTTTTGCACTTAGGGTTTGTACTCATATTGACGTCAGTGACAAGTACAACTTTACCAACACTCTTCTCCATTTTGTTTTTGTTTTTGGAGACACACAGGCTGCCTCAGAGGAGGTTTTCAACTTGTATACCCGCCCTAGGTGCTTCAAGAGAGGTTTTCACCCAGGGATCTTTATTATTTTTTTTTTTTCTCTTTTTGCTCTTGGGCTACCTCAAAGAGGTTTTCAACCCAAGAGTTGGCCTTAGATGCCTCGTAATGGTGTTCATCCAAGCCTTGTATTTTCTTTTTCTTTTTTCAAAAAAGTTTTTAGAAATGATGTGGACTGGAAGCTATGACACTTCTAATCACATTGACTTCTTTGTTGGTTGTACCGATGAATTCTTCCTTAGACATAGGTTTTCTGTATACCTTCAACCTGTAGTCATTGACAAGCAAGGGAATCCCTTCCTTATCAATGGTCCTGATTTGAACAACTCCATTGTCATGGCATTTCTCAATCAAGTATGGGCTTAACCATCTTGTCATCAGTTTTCCTTTGAAATCCTTGAACCTAGAGTCATATAATAGTGCCCAATTCCCTTCTTGAAAAACTTTGTCCTTGATATGCTTATCATGCCAGACCTTCCTTTTGTAATTGTATAAGTTCATTGTTTAGGAGGGTTTGTATTTTTAACTCACCAAGCCATTCAATTGGAGCAACCTCTCTTGTCGTGCTTTGGTGACATCTAAGTCCTATTGGGCTGCCGTTCTCAAGGTATTATACTCAAACTCAATAGAAAGCAGAGCTTTCTTTCCATAAACCAGATCATATGGAGTGAACCCAGTAGTTGTCTTCCAAGTGGTGTTATAGGCTCAAGTGGCCTCCACTAATTTGTTTGCCCAATCTCTCTTGCTGCTACTCACAACCTTGGTGAGGATGCTCTCTGATGCCCTATTTGTAACCTCTACTTGTCCATTTGCCTAATGGTGATAGGTAGTAGATCTTCTGTGTTTGATATGATGTCACCTTAAAATATTCTCGATTAGATGTGATGTGAATTGAGCTCCCTAATCAGTGACTATCTCTCTGGGGTACCCAAATTTGTAGAAGATATTTTCCCTTTGGAACTCAACCACTTTCTCCTCTGTTGCTTCCTTGACAGTGTTTGTCTCAGCCCACTTTGTCAAGTAACTAGTGCACACAATGATGTCCTTTTTCTACCCTGATGGTGGATCAATTGGCCCAATGAAATCCATGCCCCACTTGTCAAATGGTTCCAAGGCCACTTGAGGTTGTAGGGACATTTCATCCATGGGTGTGGGGTTTCCCATCCTTTGGCACTGATCACATCTGCTAGTATACCTTCTTGCATCTTGGTGGAGAGTGGGCCAATAATAGCCAGGTTGTAGAGCTCTAAAAGTTGTTCTCTTGGCAACAAAATGACCTCCATAGGGCCCATCATGACAAGCCGAGTGGATGTCAAAGACTTCCTCTTCCCCGACACATCTCCTTAAGATCTGATCTGGTCCGAGCTTGAAAAGGTTGACCCCAATCCAAGTGAAAGGGGCGCTTTTCCTTACAATTCTCCTCTTCTCCCTAGATGATAGATTTGGTGGAAATTTTGCAGCAACTAGGTAGTTGGCTATGTAAGCAAACCATGGAGACTGTACTGAGATAGCAAATAGGTGCTCATATGGAAGTTGATCATCGAGCATCTTTTCATCACCTACAGGCAATGCAAGTCTACACAAAAAATTGCAACTACATTTTTCTTTTCCTAGCTTGTTAATGATGGTTAAATCAAACCGCTGTAACAATAACAACCACCTAATGATTCTAGCATTCACATATGTTGAAGAAAGTGTAACTAGGTTTAGAATTTACAAATGTAATTTTGATCTTTGTCAAGAAAAAGAAATATTATTTTTTGTGAATTATAGGAATGATGTTGATTTGGGGTAGTATCGGATGTGCTCTAGCCACGAAAATTGGTGGAGAGCCTAAGGCACATAAAATCTCCAATACCCAGAAAGGGTTTGGGCAGATTCTAAATAGTTTGGGAGATATTAAAATAATTAATATTTTTAATGAAGTCCCTAAGTCTAAACATAGGGAAGTTAAAATATTAATGTGAATTAATATAAAACTATGTTAGAATGGTCCAAAAGTCATGGGTCAATCCAGATCTAATCTTAGCCATTGATTAGGGACTTAATCTCGGCCGTTGATGTGTCAACGGGAAAAGTATAAGAGGAGGCTTAAGGGTCACTTGGAGAACACACCAAAGTGATCAGTCATTCTATTCTCTAGAGCGGGCTTTGCTAAGAGAGATAGAATCAGTGATCAGAGTTGCAGCTAAGGGGAAGTGAATACAGAAGTAGAGAGGCAGAGATAACATCGGGAGGATCAACACAGTCGCCGGAGAGAGGGACGCAGAAGCAGCCAAGGGTTCACGTAGAGCCAGCGAGGGCTCGCGCAGAGCCAGCCAGGAGCTACGCAGTGCTTCAGAGGGCTAGCATGGGTGACGCAAAGGGCTAGAAGGAGTGCCTCTAGAAGCTAATGCAGGCCAAGTCGGAGTGAAATTTTTGCTGAAATTAACTCAAAATTTTTATTTTTGAGTTAATTAAAATGCATTTGATTGAAAAATTCGAATTTTCCTCAAGAATTTAATATTTCGATAGATGAGATTAAAAGAAATTTTAATCCTCATCAACGGTCGAGATTGCTTTGACGAGGATCACTGGAACTAGCCGTTGGAGGATTTATCTTTAAATAGGAAGTCATTTGTTAGTTGATGCATCCAACTTTTGAGTCATGTGCTAAGCGACAGTATTTTGTGTAATCTTTTTCTGAATAATAAAGAAAAAGACTTTGGGGTTAATTTTTGCCGGTGTTACTCTTCATGGAAACACTGTAAGATGTGTCTTTTTCACACGTAAATATTTTTTTAGCCATTGATGATAGCTTCTGAAGAGTAATTTTGAGAACAGGTATCTTGCTTAGTTGCTGGGGTTTGAATGATAATTTAGATTTTGAATGTAATAATAGGTATCTCTATTTATTTGAATTTTATTATTGTTTTCTTGCTCTACTTTGATGGCTGAATTGAGTTTTGCAGGAAAGTCTTAATGTTTAGATCTTCGAGCATTAGGGGAAGTTTTTAGTTGGACTAGCCAACTCCCGATCCGTGTTTTTTGAAAAGCCCAACTTAATTTAATCCAGGGCTTGTCATAAGATTTTTACTGGTGATGCACGAAGGGTTTTGAGCTAATCACCTCCTTTAAAATTTAAAAATTTAATTTTTTATGTGCGAAATTGATGAATCTATTTTTTGAGAGCCTTAGATTAGCAGATCTGGGAGCGGAGTTGGACTCACACTCCTCATATCTTATAGATCTGCCTTTCCTGTGCATAGATCTGTAATTCTTTTTTGGTTTTTGACTTGGGTTTTATTTATTTTTTGTATATCTGGGTTTTGGGTGTTTTTGTTTTCAGGTACAGGTTGCAGATCTGAAGGTGAAGTTTGATTCGAAGCTAGATCTAGGCCCTGTAGGGTAAGATCTGGCGTCAAAATCATTTTTGTAGGAATATTATCCAGCGTTTTGCAGTCCAAGGGTTTTAAAATTTTTAAAATCTAGAAATAATTTTACAGGGATTTCACTGATAAATCTGAAACATAAAAATACATTGGTGTGGAATTCATTGTTCTGGGTTTATCTTGATCTTTGGGCACAATTTCTTTGCTGCCTGGGGTTTTTCTTAAGCAAAAAATTTTGAATTTGTTTTATTGTCTGTTAAAATTTCTGTTTTCCCACCCCGGTTTTCAGTTTCTCCTTATTTCTCCCATGTAGTTAAATGCCCTTTCCCATAACCATACATTCAACAAGCTGGAAAAAATAAATTTTGCTGAAAACACAAATTCTGGAAAATTTACAGAATGCTGGAAATTGCAGAAATAAAAATCAGCAGTAATAAAAAGCCATTAAAACACATTAAAACACTGATATTTTTGGTCAACGTGACCCTGGAAAAACCCCCTACAACTCTTGGGGAAAACCAGTTTGAGAGCTCTTCTTTATTTCTGAAAAAATGTCTTTTTACAGCAAGAAAATTTCAGCAAAAAATTACAGCAAAATGATTTTTTCAGCAAGCAAACTTATCCGTTTTCAGCCCAACGGACCACCTGGAAACTTGTCTTTCTGCTGTTCTGATTTTGCTGAAGAGCTGCCTGGTATGTGTGCCAAACTGCTGCCTCTTTCTCCTTCTTGTCCAGAAATCTCCCTTGCTCTCTTGCTCTCCTTCTCCCAATCTGCTCATGAAAGAATGAATGATCTTTTCCTCCTTTTCCTCCTTTAATATAACTCCAAGTGACTTTTGGGTGATCCAAAGTGACTTTTGGGTGATCTCTAAATCAAATGGCTGAAATAGATTTAGATCAATGGCTGAGATTAAATGCACTTTTAAATCTCACTTTCTATTTTTTAATTCACCCACTTTAATAAAGACCCACTTAGTCATTTATTTCCAAAGTCACTTTTTCCTTTCTAATTTTACATTAACTTTATTAAAGTCACTTTAAAATTAGACTTTAGTAACTTTATCACTTAAAGTCACTTTTAAATTAGATTTAACTTTATAAAAATTATAAAGTTACTTTAGGAGAAAAATTAAAATCTTTTGGACACTTTTCCCTAGGCCAAAGATCAAAGCCTAAGAGAACCACCTGTCCTTCGGTACCAAATTTCAACACGAAGAGGACCTATAACAACTTTTCCACCCTTGATAGTGAAATTGAATGCTCTATTTGTAATAATTTTGGTCATGAAGATTTTGAATGCAAGAGCAGGTTTTGGAAGACAACTCAGAAGGAACAAACCTCAAGTGCCAAAACATGGAGAATGAAGGAACTGCAACCAGAAAGATGTGGGTTAGCTTTATATGCAGAAGGATAGGAAAATCAATCGTACATCGACAGCAGATGTTCGAAGCATATGACAGGTGATAAATAAAAACTTGAATCATATAATGCTTTAGAAAAGGGAAAGAAAGTTTCTTTTGGAAATGATACCCGTACAGCCATAAAAGGAAAAGGCACTGCTCAGTTGAAAGAAAAGGTCAAAGCTGGAAATGTTTT
>APFE031639665.1:3367-23025 GCA_000404065.3 Pinus taeda | reverse complement strand
GAGTGTCAAGTGATGGTTGCAAGTGGAGGAACAATAAATTGCTCTAGAAAGTGCCATAATATCAAGCTATTCATGGGAGAATATATATTGAATAGTCCAATGCTTTCCATTCCAATGGGTGGTGCTGATGTTTTACTAGGGGTCTAATGGCTACAATCTTTGGGTACGATATCTTTTAATTTTCAAGAAATTTTCTTGAATTTTTTTTTGGGAAGGAAAGGAAGTTGAATTGATGGGTATTGAAGGAAAACCTGGAAAGATAATCAACTCTAATAGCATGAAAAAGCTTCTAAATAAAGAACAATGGGGTGTAATTGCACAATTATGTTCACTAGAGGATCCCACATTGAAATCATGTATTTCTCTAGATCTCCAAAACGTTTTAGGCAAACATTCTAAGGTATTTGAGACTCCCTAAGGCCTCCCACCTATTCGTGATCATGATCATGCTATTCATTTGATTCCACGAAGTGTTCCTCCAAACATCAGGCCTTACATATATCCATATGCCCAAAGGAGTGGAAACTCATTCAAACGTTGCAAAAGATCCCAGTTCAAACAGTATTGCGATAACTTGACAAGGAAGGAAAAATCATATTGGAACCTGAAGCAATCACAGAACTGAGAAATCGAAAGCTATGAAATAGATCAATTTCAGAGTATCTCATCAAGTGGAAGAACTTACTCGCTGAAGATTCCTCATGGGAGGACAAGAATTTATATAGAAGAATCAAGAGCTACTCAAGTGTTGAGGACAACACTTTTTGAAGGAGAGGGGCATGTTAGGTCCCTATACTACTTGTGTAAACCCTTATTATTATTATTACAACCCCCTTATTATATTGTTGTGCCCATGTAGTCCCCATATTGTTATTATTGTGCCCTTACATTATTATTGTCATGGCAGTTCTTATTATATTATGACCCCTCGAAGAGGCTGAATTATAAGGCGTTGATCTATCTTTTTTATATTTTTGTGAGCTGGTTCCATAACATGAGTTGGGCCATTTTTCGACAAATTGTCCACTCAAGAAGTCCAAGAAGAATTCCTCAAGAGGAGCAGTGGGTGAGGCTTTGGCCTCTTAATTCAAATTGGACTTTTCCCTCATTGCATGTATGGTGTCATCAATGATGGTAAGTGTATGGTACTTAGACAGTGGAGCTTCATTCCACATGACTGGAAAAAAGGAATTATTCAGTGACCTAAAGGAGAAATATCTCCATATGCATTTCGAGATGGGTGAAAATGGGAGGTATAGTGCTACTGGATTGGGCAAAGTTACTTTTCAGAGGGAGTATGGGGCTCCACTCACCTTGAGAAATGTTAGGTATGTTCCTGGGCTGAAGAAGAACTTTGTATCCATTTCCATGCTTGAGGATAGAGCCTATGATGTGATCTTCTTAAAAGGGAAGGCGTTCCTTCGATACATAGCCACCGGTCAAGTAAAGAAGATAGGGATTAAGGTGAAGAATCTTTATAAGTTGGAGGTAGAGGATTGTGCTGCTTTGAGCACAAATCCATAGATGGTGCAGAGCCAAGATGTTGGCAAGTTGTGGCATAGGTGATTGGGCCATTTGCATCATGGGGCTTTGGAGATCATGCAACAGATCTCCACCATTTTTCCCAAAGGTACACTAGAGCAAGTTGATACATGCAAGGGATGTACTTTGGGTAAATACATCAAGCCTTCCTTTCATGACAGAGACAGTCGAGAAGAGGTTATTCTAGAGTGAGTCCATTCAGATGTGTGTGGACCATTCTCGACAACATCCATGTCCAAACACAGGTATTATGTTATATTTGTTGATGAATTTTCTCAAAAATGTTGGATATTTTTTATACATAAAAAGGATCAAACCTCCACAAAGTTTTGTGAGTTTAAAAAATTGGTGGAGAAAGAGTTTGGAAAGAATGTTAAAGCTCTGAGGAGTGATAATGGTGGTGAGTATGTCTCAAATGAGTTTAATAACTTATGTACAGCGGAAGGGATTAAACAGGAGTTGACGAAACCCCATAACCCTCAGTAGAATGGGGTGGCCGATAGGAAGAACATACACACAATAGGGGAAGTGAGGGTGATGTTATATGATCAGGGTCTCCCACTACACTTGTGGGTTGAGTCATGACACACATAGGTTTATGTTCAAAACCGAGCCCGCATCAGATACTTGGGATGAAGACACCAGAGGAGGCTTATTCTAGTAAGAGGCCAAGTGTTTGTCACTTTAGGATTTTTGGGTCATCAGTATATTGCCATGTGACCAAATATGCATGGAAAAATCTTGAGTTGACAACAGAGTTGGGGATATTTGTGGGGTACACTGATACTCCTCACAACTTTTGGGTGTACTTGATGACCAACTGGATGACAATGGTTCATAGGGATGTCAGTTTCAGTGAGGAGAAGGCAATGCAAGTTTCCTTTGAGAGGGAGCTTCAACTACATGTGGTTGAGGAGCCTCAAATTGGTGTGGAGGAACCTCAAATTGGTGTGGAGGAGCCTCAAATTGATGTGGAGCAGCCACATGCAGAGGATTCGAGAGTGTAGACATCCACTCATGCAGAGTCTTCCAGAGATGGGAGAAAACACAGTAGAGAGGAAGATAGATTATTGTCAGATGCTAGAGAGAATGTGGGAGAACCCACATCACAAATCAGATAGAGGAGGTCACCTGATAGGTACACTAGATACATGGCTCTTATGAGCGGATGTGTTGTGAAAGAGCCATCTTCCTTTGAGGAAGTAGTGCAATAGCTGATTTGGGTTGACGTCATGGTGGAGAAGTATGAATCCACAGTTTGCAACAGTGTTTGGGATCTGGTCCTGAGACTGGAAGATAATTCCATGGTGAGCTCCCATTGGATTTACAAGTTAAAGCAAGCTGGAGATGGTACTGTGGAGAAGCATAAGGCTAGATTTGAGGCTCGTGGCTTTTCACAGGTAGAGGGGATTGACCATGAAGAGAAATTTTATCCTCTTGCAAGGTACTCATTGACCAGATCTATATTGGCACTATCAGTGCAGATGGGGTTGGAAGATACATCATATGGATGTGAAGACAACCTTCCTTAATGGCATGATTGAGGAAGATGTGTACATATAGTAACCTGGATGTTTTGGAACCTTCGACTGTGATTTAAATGTGTGTTGGCTTAAGAGAGCATTGTATGGGCTGAAGCAAGCACCTCGTGCTTGGTACACCAGGATAGACAACTACTTCACTGAGTTGGGCTTCATGAAGAGTGAAGCAGATGCGAACATGTACCACATAGTGGTGGAAGGTAAATTGTTGATCATTGTACTTTATGTTGATGATCTCATACTGACAAGTGATGATCAGCTGGTCAAGTCTTGCAAGGAGGAACTTGCAAGAGAGTTCGAGATGAAGGAATTGTGGTTCATGCGTTACTTTCTGGGCATGGATGTATGGCAGGGTGATGGGGAGTTGTTTGTGTCTCAAGGCAAGTATGCCAACAAGATACTTAGGAGGTTCCACATGGAAAGTTGTAGGCCTATGGAGACTCCTCTAGTTGGTAACTGTGGGAAGGAGGATGCTACTTTGGGAGAGGTAGTGGAATCTACTATTTATAGGAAGCTTGTAGGTTCACTTATGTACTTGGTGAACACATGACCATATTTATGCTATGGAGTTAACTAGTGAGTCAAGCGATGGTTAGGCATACCAAGCTATATTGGAAGAAGACAAAGCATGTATTGAGATACCTCAGGGGCACTACTCAATACAGATTATGGTACAGAAGGATAAAGGGAGTGTATATCCAATGCTTCACAAATATAGATTGGGTAGGGAATCCATCCAACCAAAAAAGCACATCAAGAGGGATTTTTAGTTGGGTCATCGACAATTTCCTGGTATAGTAGGAAATAGATATTGATTGCACTTAGTTCAACAGAGGTAGAGTACATAGCTCGAAGTCAGGTAACATGTGAGGCCATCTAGATGAGGAAGATCTTGGTTGGTATGTTTAGTTAGTAGATGGATTCGATAGTGATTTACTGTGATAATCAGAGTTGTATCAAACTCTCTGAAAATCCAGTTTTTCATGATAGGTCCAAGCACATTGATATCTGATATCATGATCTCAGAGATTGTGTATTGAGGCGGATCATGTTGTTAGAGTACATTACCACGAAGGAGCAAGATGCTAACATTTTGACAAGGGCATTATCAAGATGTAAATTCAAGTTTCACAGAGACAGGAGCGAGTAGTAGGTAATCTTTTTCTTGTTGAGAGGGAGTGTTGAGAAATGGCAACAAGAAATTCCAGTTTAATTTGCCCTTGAATTAAACTATGAATTAAAATTGAATTCTATTCTCATAACAACTTATAAATACTTAATTAAGTTCAATTTACTTTATTAGCTTAGGAATTTCGAGTTGGAATCCTTTTGGAAGTCATGCAAGTGTTCTCCCTAAATTTTAGGGGTCTAGTATGAGTTTAGATTGAGTTGTAATTAGATAACTCAGTTTACTGAGTTGTAATTAGATAACTTAGTTTACTGAGTTATAGTCAGTGAAAATAGTTCTAACTATTTGTTGAACTAGTAGAGGATTAGAATTCAGTTAGTGTATTGGTGCATCCACAGGTGCTACTCTAGTTAACTGAATATTCTCTCATTAGAAACTCATGCATGTCAGTTCTGAGAAAGACCCAATTGATACTAGAGTGCAGGGACAGTGTTCTATCATTTGTATGATTTATTGAGTTGTAAATATCATGCATGCAATCAAGAAGAGGATCTAATTAGGACTGCACAGTTTTGGAAGCATGAATTCCCTTTAAATATGGGTTATTCATCCTATGAATTGTGCAAGGAAATAGGGGCTTGCAAGCAGTGGAAATTGGCTAAGTGTTGGCTAAGAGCGGGCTTGTGAGGTAGAGAGTTGAGCATACTTGTGCACAATTGTTCTAGTGAGAACAAGCTTTGTATCTTCACTCATATATATGATTAATGCAATTTAGATAGGTGGGGTTTTGAGCAGTGGATTTCCCCGGGAAAACTTATTGTGTTATGTGCCATTGATTTATCTTCTTCTTGTTCATATTGCCTTCGTCTATCTATTGGCTTTTGCTAGTTGAAAGTAGAAGTAGATTCTTGTCTATTCGTTTAGTAGATTACATGAGCTTGTGAATTTACAGGAAAATCTACAATTTGATTAAGAGTCTCATGTGTGCAGACTTAGGTGAGCATTGTATAGTTTCAAACAAGCACCCCGAGCTTGGTACACTCAGATTGATAGTTATATCACTAGATTAGGCTTCATCAAAAGTGAAGTGAATGCAAACCTCTATCATATTTTGATAGAAGCTAAATTGCTTATCATTTCTTTTATACGTTGATGACTTAATATTGACAGGTAATGAGCGGTTGATCAACTCTTTCGAGGACATTCGAAGGGAATTTGAGATGAAATACATGGGTTTCATGTACTACTTCCTCTGGATAGAAGTATGGCAAGGTGATGGGAAATTGTTTGTGTCTCAAGGAAAGTATGACACCGAGATATTGCAAATATTTCGCATGGATAGTTGTAAGCCCATGGAGACACCTCTAGTGACTAACTGGAGGAAGTAGAATGCCACTTTAGGTGAAGAGGTTGATGCTACCATTTACCAACAACTAGTAGATTCACTGATGTATCTTCCGGACAGACAACTAGATATGTGTTATGCAATCGACTAACTGAACCGAGCTATGATTAGGCTGACCAAATTGTACTAGAAGGTAGCTAAGCATGTTTTACGGTACCTAAGAGGCACTACCCGGTATGGATTATGGTACAAATAGATAAAGGGAGTGAAGTTGTGTGGATTCACAAATGCAGATTAGGCAGGGAGCCTATCCAACCGAAGGAGTACACCAGGTGGAATTTTCGGTGTTGGGTCTACAACAATTTCCTGGTACAACAAGAAGCAAAGGTTTGTGGCACTCTACTTGGCAGAAGCTAAACACATGGTTGTAATTCAAGCAACATGTGAGGTGGTCTGAATGAGAAATATACTTGTGGGACTATTTGATCAGGAGATGGATCAAACTATGATCTATTGTGATAATCATAGTTGCATTAAGTTCTCCGAGAATCTGGTATTTCACGATCGATACAATCATATAGATATCACTATCATCATTTATGCGATTGTGTGTGTAGAGGAGGATAATGTTGTTATAATACATTCTGACACAGGAACAAGATACTGACATCTTGAAAAAGGATTTTTCAAGAGGGAATTTCAAATTCCATAGGTGCAAGATAGGGGTGGTTTAAATCCATTTCTTACTAAGAGGGAGTGATGAGAAGTGTAGCAAAAAAGGCTCAATTTGACTTAGCCTTAGTCAAATTGAGTAAAGTAGAAATTTCCAAATCAGCAGACAACTTGGAGGTAGTTAACTGAGGTGACATGGATCTTGTCACTTAGTTAGCTAGGTAAAATCGAGTTAGTGGGCTTGGATTTCAGTTTGCATGTGTTGATTGCTAATTTGTAGCAATCCAGTTCAGTCATTTCTAGTTGCATTCAATTAAATTAGTTCTAACTGATAATAGAACTAGTTGGAGGTCAGTTGTGATGTGGGACAATAGTCTAACTCAAAGATCATCTAGTTAACTGATCAATCAACCAAACATAGCTCATGCATGCAAGTAATTTGAATTTCTCAGTTGTGGTGGAGATTCCAAGGTAGTGTAACATCAATTGTGGACTATTTGAGTGTACAGGTGTTGCCTGCAATCAATGATCAATCCTTTGGAATTGCGTAATCATTTTGGAGGAAATTCTTAAAGAATATGGGTTAATTTCCTCAAGATTTGTGCAAGGAAATAAGAGCTCAGGTGGAGGCAAAAATCGACTAAGTCTGGGTCAAATATTTTCATTGAACAAAGAGAACAATTATTCACTTACAAGTTGAGCTTAGAGCGAGCAAGAAATTGTCAATCAATGATCAATCCTTTGGAATTGCGTAATCATTTTGGAGGAAATTCTTAAAGAATAGGGGTTAATTTCCTCAAGATTTGTGCAAGGAAATAAGAGCTCAGGTGGAGGCAAAAATTGACTAAGTCTGGGTCAAATATTTTCATTGAACAAAGAGAACAATTATTTACTTACAAGTTGAGCTTAGAGCGAGCAAGAAATTGTAATACATTATATATTCATTTGATTAATGCAAGTACGCAGGGGTTTTTACCAGTTGGTTTCCCTAGATGATTTTGTGTACTTGTGTATGCGATTGATGCATGTTTGCGAATGTTATTCTAAATTGTGAATTAATTTCCACAAATTGGTAGAGTATAATTGTATCGCTTGATTTAGATTACATTTCTTGAGTTGTTGCAAGTCTATCACCATATTTCTACAAAAATAATTGATAATATATCTTCAAGATAAGTATTTATCTGAAGTTTATATTAACAATTAAAGGATATTTTAATTTGTTCTAACTTTCTAATTGCAATATTTTCTATCTTCTGTTCCGAAGTATTTTATATATTCATACCATGCTTATCTATTATTATTTTTTCATAACTTTATGATTGAATGCTATTGCCATTAATATGAAAGTATTAGACATCACGAAATATTGCAAAAGTTAAATAAGCTAGTTAGGTCTTACCATTGTCACAAACATAGATCAATAATATTATAATTGTAATTAAAAATCACCCGGATGCGGGTGTTTTTCGATCGCTTGCCCAGCACGTATAACACCCTCTCGGCAGCTGGATACCCACCTGGTCCCATTTAAGAATGCCGATCTCACAACAAATTATCGATCCTGGGTTAATGTGCGAGTTGATTATGGTACCTTTAGGAATTAATGGAGGTCAGTGGCGTGCAGGGGAATTTACGCCTCATAGCTGGCCCGCCATGAGGACTAGCAGTGTTATAACCGCCCAGCTCCCTCCCCGCCATTGGCATTTCCTGTTTCGGAGCATTGGTAAGTCCAAGTGCAGGTTTCTTCCCCTTGATGTTAAGACGGTTGCGCAAGCCTCTTTCCCATCCCCCATTTCTCTTCTGCTCGGGTCTCCAAGTCGAAAGCAAGAGTTCACAATGCCTCGAAGCAGAGGAATTCCGCGCAGAGGAGGCTCTTCGGCTCCTAGAGGTCGAGCCCTGCATTCCCCTTCTCCGCTCATTATTCCAATTTCCTCTGCCTCTCCGTCTTCACCCCCCCAATCCATCCAGTCAAGTCCTAAATACCTCCTTTCAGACTTCCCGCTTCACATTCCGTAGTCGACTGAACAAGCCAGTGGTTACCATTACGACTACCATTCTGGTAGCGGAAGAGGCGGAATTGCATGAGGACCCGATTAGCTCTTCATCCACCCCATCTCCGGAGGAAATTCTGGCTCAGGGAGAAGTGGAAGGACCGAAGTTCACTGCCGAACACATGCAGGAGGACTCCCCTGCCGCCGAGGATGCCACTCGTCAACGGACTCCGCCTCAGGAAGAAGTGATCGTTTGCGGTCCTGTTCAGCACTATTTTGGTATTCTTCACCTCGTTACCCCTACTGAGGGTGGAGCGGAAGGCAATGAAGAAGTCACCTGGGTCACCGCACCAAGCACTCAAGCTGAGCGAGACACCTACCCTCAGATACCGCATGAGTAACTTCTTCCTCTACGTAGTCCAGTTGCTACACCTCCAAGGCATAAGTTTTGATTTAAAATCTTTGTTACTGTCTTCTCTATGCTATATGGTCAAGTTGCAAGTTTCGGTCAGTTCCTTATCTGACCTCTGCAAGTATTTTTGAAATGCTGGTGGATGTTTCAACTTTTTGGAAAATATGATGTGCGCAGTTTTGCCACAGAATATTGAGGCTATAAACGTTCTCTGTTATGTGCTTTTTTGCTTGTAAGGAATGGTTAACTGGAAGCAGTTCATTTCAGTGTTGTAAACGGAGTACACATACATGTTCAGCTGCTCCTCTCTAAACTTTGTTTCTTCTGTCGAGGGCTGGTTCACTCACCCTCTGAAGCTGCGACCTCATTGTAAATATCTCTTTTTTTCTTATTAATAGAAATAGTCTTTATTCAAAAAAAAAAATAAAATAAATAATATAATAATAATAATAATAATAAAATTGTAATTAAAAACCATTCTTTTAAAAACCCAAAAAAACTATAAACATTTATCTTAACATATCATATGAGTCAACGTATTTTGCTATCAAGAATAACTCACACTATGGAAAGTATTGACAAGGTTTATAGTGAGAAAGATTAGATCTTTATTATGAGAAAAATACTTAATAAAAAATAACACCTTTATAACTCAACTACAGATCCAAAAGTTACACCCCTAAAACATATCATGATTCATAATCTTCATCATATGTGTCATTAGTACCTAACTTGGTGTGAATATCATTGTTCAAGAGCACTCATCTACCTCTAGCTATGTATGGAATAACAAACCATATCTTATCCTATGAAACATATGGGTTAAAAAACACTTTGACTAAAGTGGTTTGGGTACACATATGGCTCATTTTTACCAAGAGAAAATTTAGTTGGGTCAATCAAAAAGGAAATTGTATATGCATCTATCCTTATATGGTATGTATTAAAAGTTTCAAACCACTTGCATTTGAATACTATTTCTTAAATGATTAACTATATTATATCTTGAAAATTTGTTGCGACAGGTTCCACATACTCCAATTCACCATCAATGCATTATTTTATGAAGTAAATGCATGACTAATATTGTTGGAATGACACCTTAACACTATGCAATTTTATGCTTTTCACTTCTCATCCATATTTTGCCACAGAAAATGATTAGCCATATACAGTAATTGAAGGATACAAGTGTGTTTGTTATACAATCTCAAAGAATTTCAACATATAATATTATGAATTAAAAACAATATATATGTGTGCAATTACATATTATCATGACAAGTTGGCAATTTTAATAGTAAGACTATCAATATGAATTTTAATTATTGTACTTGCTTGTACAACTATATGTAATAATTATTATGTATTTGATTAAGTATAAATGTCATGCTTTCATGTGGCCACATCCTATATGCGATGATTAATGTATTTGCATGACTTTTAAGCTCCAAAGTTGCATGAAGTATTAGATTTATCTAATATGCATTATTTAACCCTAACATCGATTCAATAATTTGACCAAAGTTTACGAATTCCATATGTTAATGCTCTCCCTCAATTTATTTTTACCTCTTAACCTTTATTCCACCGTTCAAAAGGTATATCTGATACATTTATCCAAAATATGGGTGTAAACAAAAACCACCACGGTTTTGGGTTTGATAGCCCCTTACAATTTTCTAGGGATTCATAAAATATATGCATTTAGAATACATAAAAAACTCACTAGCTATCAGAAATTCAGAAGTCTCATTTGATCTATTTAAGGTCAACCCATTGATACATAATCTAGTTTTAGACCAACCTTTAAAAAGTATCGACATCTTCATTTATCTCCCTTATATAGGGTTAAAAGAAATAGAATTAAATTCTGAGTTTAATAGTTGGATCTCTCTTAAGTTGAGCCTTAACACAATTTTTTAATCTATAAATACCTCACATCCATAGATTCACCAAATATTTGAAGATTGGCGATCCCATTTTTAGTAGTAATGAATAATACAATTTTTAGGGTCAATAACTCTGCAAAATTACTAGTAGCTCTTTTGGTGTCTACTTTGAATTTGAGAGCATGAGAATCATTAAGGTGTATGATTACACTAGCTCCACATTTTTTTTTACTTTTAACCTCTCATTCTCTTTATTTTATTTATTTTTCATAGAACTCCGCCCAATATATTGTCACAATTGAATTATATAACATGGATTTCTATTGCTACCATCTTATTGAAATATATACATTAATAACTTATTAATTGATAATATTTTGAATACCAACTCATCATTAGAAAATACTGGAATAATGATTAGTTATATAAATTTGTTTAACACAAAATGAGTTAATTTATTCACTTCAAAATAAAAATATTTTAGAACAACATAGCCTTCCACTATGCAATCTTTTGGTCATGCCCATTACCTTTACAAATGTCTTTAGTTCCTCCATATACCTTTCTAAGAAAAACACTCATCTAATACCCACAAAATCATTTATTTCCTTTACATGGATTTCTAAGAGAAACACATAACATTAGCTAATTTAATATTTAACACGAATTTCACTGAAAAGTGCACATACATGTCCATGAAAAACACTCATCTACTACTCACAAAATCCTTTATTTCCTTTACATGGATTTCTAAGAAAAACACATAACACCAACTAATCTAATATTCAACAACTAATCTAATATTCAACACTAATTTCACTAAAAAGTGCTCGTAAATGTCCATGAAATTTGTTGGGAGTTCTTTCCCAAAGATGCAAATAATTTATGAAATCTCCCTCAAGTGATTTACATATATATTTAAATCAATATGAAACGCAATGTAATGATATCATATTTAATGCTGTTTATTACTTGAACATTTATAACCTTCAATAAATAGTTTAGAATTAGTTAATCATTAATATTGAACAATATTTCAATAATGTTAATAATTTTAGTGCAATAGTAATTAAGTAGTAAGAAAGTGACATTTACCATACAAAATTAGACATCCTTGCCATGGCTACATGAAGGTTTCTAGGTAAGTTTCATTATGACAAGATAGTAAAGATAGATGATAAAAATGTTGTCTAAAGCATGGATCATCGATTAAAATGATTGAATTTATGTTGATAATCAAATAATACATACATTCATGCATAGATGTGGGTGTGGGGTATTTGCAAACACATATACATATTTTTTTGTTTATAATCATTACATAGAATAATATACCTTCAATATTTTATAATGGTCATGGGAATTTATACCAATGACATGTCAGTCAATAGTAAAGGATATCTTTAATGAAGAAGTGCACAATGTTTAAGTTCTTATAGTAGACATAACATTTTTTACAATTTGTACCTTATTTTTATGCATAGTTGTCTCATTGATTCTAAAGTATATTTATATTTCCTTCCTTACATGTACTTTGGCCATGCAGGTTTCCCAGTATTTGATACCTTTATCTCATTCCTAGTAGATAGTTTATTTGTTGTTTCACCAAAGGAAACATGCCTCCAAAAAGACAGATATGTTTTTGTTTTGCTTTGTTTTTTGTTTTTGTTTGTTTGTTTGTTTGTTTTTTTTTTTTTTTTAGGTTTGTTCATTCTAATAGGACCTTATTTTGATCCAATGCATCTATTATGAAAATTTCACCAATATGTTGGTCTCATGGTCACAAGAGATAATCAAATATCATCCTTCCCATAATTTACAAACTCTCTGTTTTTCAATTGACAAAAAGTATGATGTAAAGAACGAAATCTATGTGCTTCATAGACCATTCTATTCAAATATTTTGAATATATTTCTTCTAATTGGTCACTACAATGTGAGCATACATGATAACTCGATCTCCCTAGTCCTGCACATAAAACTATGCAAATCTATGCATGTTAGGATAATTAGATAATTTTGTAATGAATAATATTCCCGTTCAAAACTCAGTGTGAGTGTGTGTGTATGCGCGCGTGTGTGTATAAAAACACACACACACACACACACACACACGTTCATGTGAATTCAATGGCCTAGTGTTAATCTCCCACGCTGTTCAAAGTCTTGGAAATACCATCATAATGAAAATTCCTTCTTTGTTTTTAGAGAAGTGGTACTCCTCTTTTTTAAACGCAATACACACACACACACACAATCATGTGAATTCAATGGACTAGTGTTAATCTCCTAGGCTGTTCAAAGTCTTGGAAATACCATCATAATGAAAATTCACCTTGTTTTAGAGAAGTGGTACTCCTCCTTTTTAAACGTAATATAACAGATATAGAAACTAATTGAGATAGAATGGGGCTTGTTCAAAGAAAATGGATATTCAAAATGGTGATTATTGTACAAGACATAAAAGAGTAAAATAAGGAATTTCATTGCTGGAAATATTGAGAGGGGGGTGAAACGATATTTCTTATCAACTAGTATTATTAATCTTTTAGAGCATTAATTATATTTAACATTTCATCAATATAAACAATAAACAACACCATTCAATAATGCATAGTAATCAAAACACTAGACACAAATATTTTTAGGTGGAAAACCCCCTCGAGGTAAAAAATCACCAAATACTTCTTAATATTTGTCTTAAAAAATAATTACATCAACTTTTCAACTCCAACTTAAGGAGGATCCAATGCCTACGATGCTCCAACACCCTATTTACCAACTGAAACTTGGAGGAAGCTCCAACACCCTAGATCTCAGGCTCCAACCTGACAAATGCTCCAACACCCTGTGTCCAACTATAATTGGATGGACACTAAAACACCCTGTGCAAGCTACAACCTGGCCTAACACCACCTTGTCACCCTAAAGTATTATCAGCCTCCAACCTAAAGGTGACTCCAATCACCTACCTTGCACCACTCAACCACCCTGAAGAGTTGACGAACCATGTTTCACAATTTCATACTAGACCCCCCTATGCTCTAAATCAATATAAAGAAAATGCAATGTCGATTATGTTTCTCTTGCTTTCTATGTATATCATAGCCAAGTCCTGGCAGCCTCACTACTCAATGTTGCTCAACCTAACCTGCACTAGAGTACTTCAAACACTGAAAACCTGTCTTTGCTCAATCACGATGCCAAATCAATCCATTGTGCAATCTCTGACCACTCTATAATCTATACTTAAATAAATCATTGTTGTGTCCAAGTCATTGTCACTGTCAGGTCAAGTTAAATGATCACAACAATCATGTCACAATCATCACTATAGTATCATCACTGTCTAACACTGTCACATCTGTCACATGTTATGTTTTTTATCCCAAGAAGGTTGTCATATATGGTTGTTGTACTATGTTATCAAGCCAACATCCCTTCAATGATATCAAGATGTTTTCATGTATAATAAACATTGTGAAGTACCAAAATATACTAATAGATATCAAGTTCACTCTCATGTAGATTATTGCCACTATTAATTAAATCATTGTTTCATTGTCATGACATAATTATGAAAATAATATCACTATAGTTAAGTCACTGCCTCACTGTCTAGTCAAGAATAAGATTACTATTACTATCTTTCATAAAAAAATGTTGTGTGAAAAGTCATTGCCACTTATTATGTTAGAATACTTAACAATACTTTTTCAGTATATGGATATATTTGCTTCCAACTTGTGATTTTCAATGACTATTCATATTATTCCACTAATTATTGTTGTTGTGATAAATTTGGATTGCTTATGGAGTTGAATTTATGTTGAATGACTTAGGTACATATGTTAGATCAAGTTGTTGATGAGAGACCACATTGTTGTGAGGCTACACACTATAATGCTACTTTCTCTTATAATTCTAAACTAGAGGTTAATTGTCCATCCATCATGAATTGAGTGATCCTTGCTTCCTAACTCTCACTACCTCCTTGAAAGCAATTGGGTTGCCAACTGTAAATGTGCTACTGTGGGTTTTGACTTCTACGTGTACTAATTCTCAATTTTTTTCACTACCATGTAATGTACCCTCAACCATTTTCCTTCAATGATGGAATAATAAAGTGAAAAAAATGCACTGCCTTCAAACCAGTTGTAGGATTCACTGCTTCTTGTAGAGAACTTTCTAAGCTTCAGACATAAACTTTCACGAACTTTGACACACTACATAACACAATGTTTTGGATTTCGATTGAATAGATATGCTCACACAATGTTTGTCATTGAGCTTAGTACTGTTGCCTTGTAGGAAAATGCTAAAGCAAATATATGTATGTATATGTGACAAGGACTATCTTTGTTACACATTTCTTTTGCACCTTGAACTTGAACACAGTGATTTATTTCTGCTAGATATCACTGTAACATATGTATAAAACTACCATACTTCAGGTTGATTGCATTAGGTATGCAAGCTTCAAGACTATCACTTCTTATTGAGAACAAGGCCAAAAATACGTTGACTTTTGTAGCTGCTTTACACTTTGTCTAAAACTAAGATCAAGCTGCCCTTCAAATGAGACTAATTGAGTTGCACAAGTATGTATAATAAGAGTAGGTTTTCATTGTAGAGGAAGATTTGAGGTTATATTCAACTTCATTGTCATCTTGCTGCATGAACCTTTTAATCTTCTTGTGCCAATCTAATCACATAATATTACAAATATTTGTTTGGAGTGGTGCCCTAAGAGGGCCCCAAGAATGAAGATCTTGTAAACATATTATGAGCCAAACCTTATGTTAACATGAAATGTCTTGAAACAAGGACAATTTCACCAAAAAATTCTGCTATTATGTGATGAAGACCAAGAAGATGGTGCATTTTGGAGCTTGGTATTGCAGAGATCAACTGCCTTGTGACATGAAAATGGAGCTCCACATATACGAACTTACTAGATATTAGGCTTGTACTTTGATGCCCTAACTGTAGGGATTTAGGGCTTCCTAAGGTTTCGGTTCCTTCAACAGTTTAATGAAAAACAAGCCTTTAATATTGAATTTACTAGGTTGCACGAGAGAGGATATGATTTGGAAAAGAGAGCTCACTTGAACCTGAAAGAAGAATACCCAATGAACCACCAAAAACCCAAACAAAAACAAAAATATAAACGCTTCTTTATGAAATTTTTCGTTGACTGTACATAGGTCGAAGTTTAAGAGCTTGTTCACAAAAGATCATTCATTTTAAATGCATAGATTTTGTGGGAGATCAATGTTTTTTTATAGCTCTTTGAAGGGTCTTTTAGGAGACCATCGATTGCACACTTTAAGGAGGATTTTCAAATTAAACATTAGAATTTTCACTGCCTTGAGACCCCAGAAATAAGGTTTTCTTCCTTTGGATGAGGATTTGGATATTAATGAGGCCCAACATTCCTTTGCAAATTCAAGTTATTAATTGGAGTCCTTTATCAAGTGTTCTAGCCATCCCCAAGCCTTAAATAATGAGCTAGCCAATGGTGAGGTGCCACATCACCATCCTTGTGGGG
This sequence comes from Pinus taeda, assembly GCA_000404065.3. Taxonomy (NCBI): domain Eukaryota; kingdom Viridiplantae; phylum Streptophyta; class Pinopsida; order Pinales; family Pinaceae; genus Pinus; species Pinus taeda. The sequence goes on along the minus strand of APFE031639665.1, from coordinate 6,947 downwards.
CGTGAGTCCATGAATTGGGGTCTTCAACTTCAAATGTGAACATATCTCAATTAAGAGGCATCTTAGGGCGTACCACATATCATCGTAATCGACTTGACGAGGATAATCCATTGGCGAGGATCTCTGGGACAAAATCAATGATTTACTACTTCAAAAAATTGCAAAAAATGTGGGGTACATCCTTAGTCTGAGAAACCCAAACCCTAGTACTAGGGTTTTCAACCATCTAGTAGTGGAGCTTCCAACTTGATGTAATTCAGACAAATATTAAGAGAGTTCATTTACATTTTGACATCAATGACAAATATTTAGTTAAAGTCAGATGCTAGGGCTAACATCAATGACAACCCATCCAAAATTCATAACATCACTTCTAGCATAGCACAAAGTAAAGAAAAACATATCATTTGGAAATATGAAAACAAAATACTTCATATGTGGCGAAATTAAAATAGCCTTCCAATTAAAACTTGTAAAAAAGATTTGAAGAGACATACTTGAAATCTCATGCTTAAAACTCAAAGTTTGAGATCACACTAGCTATGTGCCCCAAATAGTTCTCTAGGAGATTTAAATTACAAATGTTTATAAAAGAGTTTATAATATTTAGAAAATAAAATGTGTTCATCCAAACTGGGATGGGGCTCCCATGGATCATAAAGTAGATGGAAAACACTTAGAAGAACAAAAGAAGAGACATTTAAGAATCAACCTTTGATTCTCAAAAGACATGGAAGTAAAAAGTTGAATGATTAGTGACTGAGGTGAATATGAAAAAGCTAGGTCTTAATGATATGGTTGTTCTACTTACTATGCTGGAAAAACTCTCTCTTCATTTGCTTGTTGAAGTCTTATTTAAACGTTGTTCACTTGAAGGTCCTTTAAGGGTTGAAACTATTTCTTAAGGATAAGGATTAGTTATTCTTACCAAAGCATTTCTTAACCATTATTTGATATACTCTTGCATTGGTGCAACGTCAACTACCAAAGACTTAAGGGAAATGCCCAAAAAATCAATTGGAATTTTGAGACTTGAAAAAATGTGGTAAAACTACTAAGATGTGGAACCATTCTGAGTTAGTGGAATTTGTGGGTGGCCACTAGTATCCACTTGGATCATCCTTGGATGATGACATATTTACAAGTACTTTATATATTGTTTAGATATGTTGAACATGAAAATAACTAATTGGTAAATCTACACATATTTTAATTAGTTTGCATGACATTAGTCTAATTTTTTTTTAATTAAGTTAATAAATTTGATTTCTAGTTTTATTGATATAGTGAGTTACAATTAGATAGAAAATGATGATAGGCATTGAGGCATTTTGAAACTAAAATTAAAATTAACTAAGTTGTGAATAACAAAAAAAAAATGACATATAACATTGAAGAAATTCCCACCTTTATATATAGTTCATGAAACTATAACTTCAACATTAAGTGTTTTTTGTTTTTTCTTTCTATGTGATTCATGAACCCTGGATATCGATGACCACTGCATCCACAAAATATTCGTACCAAGCAGATCCACCCAAAGCGATCGTGAATCACTTCATGTCAATTCAATCATGAAGCCTAAGCCCGATGGTGTCGAGATAATTAAATTTGTGATCTCTCAATAGCAAAGGTGCTTTAACGATGGGGACTCGATGAATTGAGCTAACCCTCGAGGGCTTCAACGTTAATTGTAAATTGGTCTATCCAAAATTTTACATTATGAGGATTGATAATTTGAACATGGTTATTGTTTTAAGGAAGTTGCTTTGGAATTAGGACTCAAAGTTCTAAATAAATTTGTTTAATAGGATCCTTTATTTTATAGTGCTTGCAACCTTGTAGTCTTATTGTTCCTAAACCTTATATGAATTGGGTTTCATTGATCTATTAAATATTTATTTTTATTAAACTAAATTGTATAAATCATAATCTTGTAAGAAAATTCATGACCCTCTCCAACCAATCAACAATCATGTTGATTTACGAGCAAAGGAAATCACCATGATACATATTATTTTAGAAACCTTGCAGTACCTAATTTTCTATATTAATAGCCTCATCTCACTTTTTCATAGCATTTACTTCTAATCATGGTTTTAAAACCTAGATCCATTCGACTTGGAATTGGTCAAATCGAGTGAGTTGTTAGGCCACCAAGTCCACTTAGCTCATGGGGTGAATTTGGGCCAATTTAGTATTAAAAAAGCAAAAACAATATAAGTTGATGTGAGTTGAAAACTGAGTCATTGAATCTAAGTCAATCAAATTTAATCTAAGTCAATTTGAGGCTAAATCAAAACTTGAGTTAATAAGTGACTGAGTCGAAGTAGGAATCCAAGTTTTAAAACTAGGCTTTTAATTAAAATCCTAAAAATATGTTAGCAACAACTCTATATTTTTTTCGACACTGATGGTATGGAAGATGGAGCAGCAGCTGAGCAGATGTCCTCTGGTTTGTCGATCTATGATGATATGAAGTTGTATCTAGACAAGGACATCAAATTGAAGTGGCAAGAAGTTAATGAAACATTCACAGTTCCTTTTGGGGAAGACCACGAAGACTGTCAAGTGTATGTGAACATTCATAAGTCTGGCTTGCACCAGAGTGCATGGAGATACCTCGCGTTCCCATGCGTGGACATGATTCATTGGATCGTCTCTCACACTAACCCTAAGATGATGACCTTGAGTAGTGTCAGTGGGAGGAAGCTTGCAACCTTCTCGACATGAGATTACAATGAGATGTATCAGATGATCAAGCCCATGACTATCATGACTACCCCGTTCAACTTGCCCAACAGCATAGGCCACTCCAGAGACATTCTAAAGGATTGGATAAAGGAGCCAACTCATTTTAGGATGAATCCTAATCAGATCTATGAGATGAAGATATTGAGGAAGGCATACCAATACTTGGTCATATTCGCATGCCAACTGTGTGGCCAAGCAAGCATTGAGACCTTACCTTAGAGTTGAGTGGTCACGCTTGACCAGCTGGCTAAAGAAGGAAGACCATGCAATTGGTCCAACATACTGGCTCATCAGTGGAAGGAGAAAGTCATGAAGGCTCGACAGTCATCCGAAGGCATGCATGCAAATATTTACATGTCTGCCTAAATTCTAGGTGCAGTCTATTGCCGACATGAGTTCCCAGGCTTAGAGTGGGCATGGTCACCGATGAAGACTATTATGAGCACATATTTCAAGTTATTGTCTAACTGCAACTTTAAAGGAGTAATCATACAATTGTCTGACTATGTTGTCACCCATATTACATAGTCACCCATATTCAAAATAGGATCCACCCTGTATGTCATAAGAAGTGATGAAGACATTTTTATATATTCCACATTAAGCATGCAAAAGATAACGAAACCAGCCAACAGGTGTGCATGTGAATTTAAAGTGCTAAAGTTCAGAAGTGGAGGTCATGAAAGGCAGTAGTCTATAATGCGACTTTTTGAAAGCTTTTCCGGCGGATTTTTCCGGTCAAAATCCGGTAGCAATTCATTGGAATCCCAAGTTTGATAGCTAGTTTCTGCACAATCAATGGCTCCCAGGGGTTTTTCAGGGCGCT
>APFE031639660.1:20625-54291 GCA_000404065.3 Pinus taeda | reverse complement strand
CCCTCTTCTTCCTCAGGTGATTCTACTTCTTCAATTACAATCTGTCTCCCTGTAGAAGGAAGGAAATGATCTCTTCCTAATTCAGATTCAATAGATGGTGTGGGAGAGTCAACTACTGCCTCTTGAATTCCAGGAATCCTAGGGCTAGGAGTGTGAGTTGGAGATGATGGAGGTGTCTCTTGTCTATTCCTTGAAGTAGATGGAGTTGTAAAAATCGAACTCTTGGCTCTAGCTAAAAACATTCCCCTAGAATCTCTTGCTCTATGCATGTCATTTTTTATTTTTCTTCAAGTCAGGTTAATAATTCTCTTTCTGATCTTCCAGATCACTCTAGGTGCAAGAAGAGAGCAGACTCAAGAAACTATTAAAACAATAACTTTCTCTTTTCTGATCCTCCAGATCACACTAAGTGCAAGAGGAGAGCATACTTTGAGATGTTATCAATTTTCCTTCCTTTAAATTTTCTTGTTTTTTTTTAGAAATTGGCTACCTAATTTCACTTCCCTGACAATGTTTGGTCAATTTAGTGTGATCTAAATTGCTATTTAAAATGTCAACCCGGGGTTCGTAAACTAACAAAGTGAAGTGTACTATATGTACTAGATAACCATTTCCTTAGTCTTTTGTCGTTTTTGAGCTTTTTAGTTTGTTTTTGGATTTATCTTTCCCTAATGTGTGATGGCGAGGATGAAAGTGAAGTATGGAGTGTAGACGGTGATGGTTTCTATAGTGATTTTCTCAACTTGAAAGTGCTCAAAAGAAAGCTTTAAAATAACTAAAATGAAATCAATTCTTAAGAGGAAATAAATGCATCAAACAATGAACTAATGACAATGGCCCAGTATCCTTGCTGCTGAATGAAAAGAAAGTAAAAACTAAAAGCAACTCAAACTTAAAGAAAAGCAACTAATTCACACCACTTAAACTCTTCAGAGCCTTTACCCTTCAGCTCAATCTACCTTGTGGGAAGTAATCATGAACAGGTCAAGCAATATGATATCTAAATGACAAGAAATTAAATTGCATAAAAGAAACTAGTCACACTACTTGAACTCTTCTGGTCCTTTACCATTCAGCTCAATCTACCTTGTGGAAAGCAACCATGAATAAGTTTGAGCAATATGATAACTAAATCACACTACAGTTAGTAATATTCTGATTTCTTTCTAATAGAGTCACTTGACCATAGAAAGAAACCATAAACTGGTGAGCACTATGATATCTAAATAGCAGAAAAATAAATAAGCAAATCACAACTTGGAAAAGACAATGTTGAAATTAAACTTCAGAAAATGAAAGTTAGCAGGAAGGACAAGATGATCTCATATGCCAATAGTTATCAAAAAGATGAAAAATTGCCTGGGCTGCCTAAGAAAATCTGCAGAAAAGCACTGATCAATTGACAGCTCTAAGAAAACAAGGGTGAAAATATAAACAGCAGAAACATCAAATAGTATATTATGTACAAGCTAATGATAAAAACAAAAACATAATAAAACTAAATGAAAAATTTACAAGGCTTCAGCGTGAAGGGGCCCTCTGCCACTTCAGCCAGTCAATAAGTAATCACACGGATGAACTCAGAAAAGTCTTCTCATGTATTAAAACAGCAGCATATAAAAACAATGGGGTGATAAATAGCAGTTCGGAATTCACATATCAAAAAGATTTTTCACATCGTTCATCGACGTGTTATTTATAATGCCAAAATGCTAAAGCTAATTAACAAACTCCTACGCTATTAATTGCGTTGCTAAAGACACGTAGATCCCTTCAGCCGAGATCTAGTGTAACTGTCATCATGTCTCTTAAATCTTCGGAGTGGTAGTTGTTGGATTCAGGTCTCGGGAATGATCTCCAGGTGTGCTGGTGCCTTCGTGAGCTGAGGAATGTGCCACGTAACATTCACGTGCTCAAAACAGAGACGTGCCACCGCTGAACTCTTTGGTTGGCTTTGTCTTTGACTTTCATTGACCGTGACCTTCCATGGATGATTTGGCTGATTTGAAGGGACACGTTCCATGTATCCGCCACCTGGAGCTTTCCCATGTAGCTCATTTCTTCATAGGACACATGTAGCACAACTTTTAACAAAATAGCTACGGAATCCTGTGCTGGCTGTGGAAACCTGTGCTGGCTGCAGAAACTGACAAGTTTCCGTAGCTGCATGAACAAAAAAAACTAAACCAAACAACAGTCATAAGCATAGTCAGAAAACCATATAAAAAGTCCTTTTTAGACTATAATGCAATGATTTAACAACTGGGTGAATGAAATGAGTGGAGAAAGAAGGCTGAGAGGGTGTATAGGAAGGTGCAGGTTTGAGGCTCAACAACAACATCAATGGGTGCAATGATTACCTTTGGTAGAATGGTGGAATAACAAAAATTATCATGAAGCAACCAAGATGACACCATATGAAGTGGTGTATGACCAACTCCCACCTTCGCCAACTTCTTATTTCTAGGATCTTCCATAGTGAAAGTAGGTAATAAGTGGCTTCCGAACTAATCCATCATTGTCACTCTTCTGAAGGATAATCTCCATTAAGAACAAAACCATATGAAGCAACATGTTGAAAAACATTGCTCTGAAAGGTAATTTTAAGGGGGTGACCAAGTGTTTCTTCGACTCTAACCTTATAAGCAGACGTATCTCAAATAAAATAGCTTCCAAAAGTTAGCTCCAAAATTTTATGTGCCTTATCAAGTGGTTCAGTGTATTGGCTTTGTCACCTACAAACTGGCCCTACTCAAGATGTTGGGATGGGGTCCCCAGGTGTAGAATTGAATTAAATTAGTCATTTTTGTAAAGAATTTTGTAAAGAAAGTAAAGTCTCTACAAATTGTGGATGTAGAGTGCGCAAATAGATAGGAGTCAAAGGGGTATTATCCCCTTGTTTTGGTTGGATTTTAGATTCTCCCATGGTCTGCGAACCATGGTATTGTATGAAGGAAAAGTATAAATAGTTGAATCATAGCAAGTCTTAGAAGTAACTTTGGATAGAGAATTGGGCATGTAGAATAGTTTTTGTTGTCTTGAGCAAGAGCTAAGGTAGGAAGGCTCTGCTTCCTGCGCTTAGGTAGAGAAGGGAAGGCTCCTACAGTTGAGTACGTAGGAGACCTGGGTAGAGTCCGCAGCTGAGTGCCTGGACCCCTACAACTATGTGTGTAGGGAAAGAAGAGTCTACAATCGGTGAATTGAAGATCAATAAAGACAAATTTTTGAAGAATTATTGAGTATTTCCATTGAATCTGTTTATGTTATATGTTGTCAATTAATGATATGTTTTCTGAATTACTAAATGAATGCTATGCGACTTCACCGAATCTGTCTTGATAATGTATGAAATTAATGGTTATCCATATCTGTGAAGTTACAAGCTATTTCTCTTATGTTTTCTAACGAATTAAGTAGATCCAGGTGAACTCCAATATAAGGTTTCTTGTTGATGCGTGAAAGCAGGTAAATCGACTGTTTAAAGCCCGCAAAAACAGATCCAGGACCTTCGTGAAGGTCTGAAGGAAGCCTTTTAACCTAGAAACTAGTTATAGTAATGAGCCCTAGAATTCTATCGATTTGAGTAGAGGTATATCTAAGGCATTGAAAGACATCACACTAGTCTCTGGATGCAAAAACGTGGTTCTTCCATCCCCGAAAACTGCTTCGGGTGAGACTGCAGCCTGCGCGACACGGGTTGTTACCAAAATGACCAGTAGCGTAAGGTTTTTCTTGTTGGCGCAACTAACTCTAAACCTAGGTCAGGAAAACCTAAGCTAACACACCACTTCATAAATCCACCCCGTCTTCCATATCTCTTATCTCGAGAAAGTAGTGGGGTGCAATTGCAAAGTTCAGACCATATTGCTAGAAGTGGATGAGGAAGGTTTTGTTTGGCTCCAATCAGAATGGGTCTTGGATTCATGGGAATGAAATCTCCACAACTACACTATCAAGGAAGTCCTCATCTAGTGGAAAGACACCTTACCAAAAGATGCCACATGGAAACCAACTACTATTCTTCAGAAATTTCTGCAGCTCCAACCTTAAGGATAAGGCTGCTTCTGAAGGGAGAGGGCATGTTAGGGTCCGACCCTAAACCCCTTATTAATGTAATAGGTCCACGGGGCCTCGTACAAGTCATGATTAGTTAATAAAGTATATGAGTAGTTAACTGCATTAATGGTGATTGTAAGTGGTTAAACCGCATTATAAAAAGGGGGCCAGAATTAGTTATAATGGGCCATAGCTAATAAATAAAGTGGTTAACCCGCATTATGAAAGGGACCACGAGTAGTTAGGGTTTTGGGTCTCATGAAACTATATATTGTTGAAGCTAGTAAGGGAAGTCTTGTCTTGTGTTATTGTAATTGAGCTCTACTCTACTAGAGGTTTCCCCTCAAAGAGGAAAGTGAACGATATCTTTGTATATCCTAATATAATATTTCCATTTTCTATCGTCACATTGTGTTATTTTCTATGATATATATGGCATATTTCATGCTTATGATATTTTCTGTAGGTTAAGCATATTACACATTCTATTTTTGAATTACTTTTTTGGTTCACATTTTCACTTCAATGATATTTTTACCAACAAGTATTTCATTTGGGCCTTAAATTATTCGAACTACCATTCTTATACCATTTTTTAGTAGCAATCATACATTCAACCTCAAATAACAAGGCTCAATGAGCCTTTTTTTTATAGAAAAAACATGAACAAATGAAGAAAATATAAGTTGATAAACAAAGTAAGGAAGAACTAAAAAACCTATACATATTTCTTATGTTATTCATCTAGCCAAAGGATTTTTTTTAGTTTACAAAATGTCCACCAAACTTTTAAAAAGTAATAAAGCTAACTACCTAACTACTTATAAGTAGCATACCAATTGAAATAGATATTTAACTATTTTCCTGTAATTCAAAGGATGAAGTAACTATAAACTATGCAACTACAAAATAATGCCTAATATCTAGAAAGGTATCTTCATAGAGAGTTGTGTCGTTGGTGAGACACCTTTCTTGCAGAGTGTACCTTGATGTTTTGCATCAAATAATCTAATTAAATGGAAAACAACCTTCCTTTCTCTTGATTTAAAAATATCTTTATATCATGTAAAAATGTGGTAAAGACCTCACAATAGGATGGAATGTCATGATAATATGAAGATAGTGTTGGAAGTCTACATAGCTTTGGAAGTCCATAAGGCTTTGATAAGACCAAGTACCCTATGCTAGCGGAGTCACCTTCATTAATGTAGCTTTTATACCATTCTTGTTTCTTATAGAAAATGTATTTAGACTAATCTAATGTAACTACTCAAATGCAATGTTGAATATCGATGTACCTTATAACAAATGGATTTAGAATAATCTTGTGGAACTACTCAAATACAATGTCTATATTTATGTGGTACTAAAGATGTGCAAAGAAATGGGTGTAATACATGATCTTCTCAATGAGACTAAAATATCAAGACTTTGGTTTGTGGTAATGAAGAAGGTAGATTGCTTGAAGATTAGTTTTGATCCTTTTTAATGACTCAACCCTTACAAAAATTTGATTATTCAATTCCTTGATTTAATTGTAGTATTTTCTCTTTTCAAATTTGATGCAACAATGTCATGGATATTATATCTATTCATCAAACTTAACTTCATATAATTATAATCCTAAAATTTTTTAAAATCTAAAAAAATAAAATTAAACAATACTTTAACAACTATAATATAATTAATATTCATAAACTAGAAATATAATAATATAAATAACATATAGTGTTATTAAATAGTATTATTAAAATATATATATAATATTAAATAATAATATTTAAGAAAGAACTGCAGTAGTAGTAGTATGTAGTTATTTAATAAACAAAATACAATATTATGTTATTATTTATAATTATTATATTTTTATTATCTTTATCAAAATAATAGAAAGTTAAGTATTCACAATTAAATATATTAATATAATATTAATGCAAATAGCAATAAATATAGTTGTATGTTATTATAATATTATTTTGTTTAAAATAATATATTATAATATGATTTAAAAATATTAATAAAGACACAAATACTATATTATTAATACTATTTTTAATATTAATTTTATATATTTACACTGATATTATTTTATTATTTTATTGATTATTATATTTATTATGGTATTTTATATATGACTGTTAGTATTATTATCTGAATTAATTAATTAATATTTTTATTATAATTCATTATTGAATCTTTTATAGTAATAATAATAATTGGTAATCATCATTGCTATTAAAATTATAATATTATTAGTAGTATATTTTTTTATATATAATATTCCTAGTATGGATTCATTTTATCTTTCTATTTATTATAAGTTTAGAGGGATCAAATTCCTTAAGATGCAAATGTTTCATCAAGTTTTGTATTCTAAAATGGAGTTTGATAATACTAAGCTCATGAAAGATACAAAGTTAATGTAGATTTACATTAATGTATTATTATAATAATATAGTTAAGATAAAAACTAACATCAATTCCATAGTGAAATTGAATTTTAGATCATTTAAAAAAAATTGTTGGCCTTACAAATTTATAAGGTTGAAAATAAAAAATGCATTCTGTTAAAATGTCATACTAATACCCATATTTTTACAAATGTGAAAAGAGAGTAGCCTAAGAAGAGGCATAGAAAATAAAAGAGAGAAATGATCAATTAGACGAAAAAAAAGAAAAAAATGACTTAACCCAAGACTTTTGAAAGCTTAAAAATAAAAATAAGATTAAACAATACACAAAAGAAAAAATAACATTATTATTATTATAAATATAAGTCTAATCGTAATAGGATAAAACTAATATAATAATACTATTATTAAAATGGTATTAACATAATGTATTAAAATAATATTATTAACCCCTGATTGGGATGTAAGCTAGCTTTGATTAGATGTACGAGGCCATGAAGGCAAGTCAGGCCCCCAACACCTTCTACATGCAGCCAGCACTTGGAAGGTGGCGGTGAGCATGTAGGAGTTAATGCATGTGAGTGGGGAGGAGTTAAGGCAAGGGGGAGCAGAAAGAGGGTCATTTCGACAGTGGAGGAGCCAAGCAAGAGAAAGAAGGGTCTTGTAGTGGTGGAGCAGTAACTTAGTGCTAGCAATTCTGGGGGTTCGTCGCTGCTGGGGGACGATGTTTGCTTCAAAGGGGAGCACTCTCTGGTATATTTTCCTTATGATCCTTGTAAAGAGAATTACAACGAAGACGAATAGTCTGGTCCTTGTCAAGCTTCCTGTGTTGGGTTGGGGGGGTTACGATTTAGAGGAACATCAGAGGCATTGCCTCGCATGGTACCTGGGAGGACCAACTGTTATTGTAATGTTTGTTCTAGTGTTTGTGAAGTTTGGAATTTGTTTGTCGAGGATGGGGGTCTAGCGAGTAGAAGAAGAGGAAGGGAGGGAAAATGAAAGGGGGAACTCGATGGGTTTGGCTGAGTGGACTGAGGGAGAGAACTGTAGAATTAAACTAAGCCTCTAGCATTAGATTCCCTAGGTCGAGCTTCTGGGTGCGAGGGAAATCTAATTCATAGATAGGGAGAGGTTGTGTGTCCTTGGGGGAATTCCAACTCACATGGCCCAACCCAAAGCCAAATTCCTGTGCCAAATCCCATGGTAAATAGGTGCTTTACAACAAGTTCAAAGGGAGTCTTGCTTAGACCCGAGGGATACCTGTAACCCCATCCAACGATAACATTTTTTCTTGGCCAATTCATTTGAATTTTGTTGAAAATTGGAATTTTATGATGGAAAATATGAGGTATGCAAGAAAATACCCTTACTGCCTGGTCCAACTTTGCACGAAGCAGGGAAAGGCTGATCATCATGAGTTCACAAGTAATGAGCCTCAATATTGCAACAAGGATGCTACAACTTTTAGGGCTACCAACTTTACTTTATCAACCCGGGGTTTCATACAAACTTGGAGGTGACCGTGCTATATGCATAGTAGATGCAACAGTCTACGCTTGTCACTTTTCAACTTGGGTGATATACCACTAGGGTTTTCAAACTAGTCTTCTATTGATTAGAAGGGTTCTGACTACTGATAGTGAATGCAAATCTAATCTTTAATGCAAGAAAGTAAATTCTTGCCTATTTAGGAAATGAAAGTGTTGAATGGAAAGTGTTACAAAATGTCATGAAATAATCTAGCTAAGAAATGACACACATTACTTGGAGAAAAGAACTAATCTAACCTTTCATTCTATCATCTGGCTATTTGGACAAACTGGACATAGGAATTTATCCTATCACTTCTATGACTGATGTATGCACACTAGCTATCTCATGTTGAAATGGCAGAAAAAGAGTATTTTGATTTTTGATTTAGAAATGTAAATGCTGAGTTAAATAATATAATATTTGCAGGGGAGGAAGGCATGGAAGAGCTAGTCTAAAATGGAATTGAAAGGCATGGAAGTTAAGTGGATGGCTTACCCTATGCCCAGAGTATCATTTCTACTAAAAATGGGTTTAAATAGGCTACTACAGGAGATCACGTAGCTGCTACAGGATGTCTTGGTTTTCTATAGGAAGTTAGCTTAAGGCGATAAGAAGGTAGGGAAGGTGAAATAAAGTGATGAAAATATGTATGATGGTGAAATAGGGTGTAGGGAAGGTGAACATTACCCAAGGCTCATCACAGCACTTCAGGATGGTTGGATTTTCCCAAGGTGGTTGTCCACGGTGGCTACAAAACATAAATTTGGATTAGGGGTTAGTAGGGCTTGGAAGAAGGTGGAGAAGACTTAGATGAGGTTGGTGGGATGAGTCCCTCCCTACAGATCAACAATCCCTACAACAAAACATGTTATTCTCTTCATTTATGCATAACTTCATATAAATAGGGAAAACATGAGTTGATTTTGAGAAAACTGATTTATTGATGGCTAATGACTAGATCTATGAAATGAAATGCCTTCTTAAACTACAAAAAACTCAAAAAACAAAATGACAACTACAGGTGCTTCCAAGAAATCATAAATAATGATCTATTCAACAATGAACCCTAAGTTATCCAATGATCAAAAGATAAATCCGTTTTTGGGGTTGTGGGAGTGGGGCAATCAAACCATGATCCCATTAGGGATATGAGGAAGAGGCCACTATCACAATATTTTATGAATTATTTTTTCTCACTATTGTACCACTGATGTACATATTCAACTAATTGAAACAAGACTAAACAATCATTCAAATACTTGTTAAACTAAACAAACAAGAAATAACTTCAACAATTTTTTTTTTTTTTTTTTTTATCTAATAATACATGTACAAAAAGAGGAACCTCTGTTGCTAGGGTTGGGCCCTAAATGAAAAGGTTTAGCCCTCTGAATCAACTCAATGCTAGATCAAGGTGAACCTTCCCATTATCATCAAAATTTCAAATACAACGAGAAACATGAGACTGTAGTTCAAGGATCGGGAGAGAGTGAGCACGGAAGTTTCGGCGGGAGAAGCGATCACGTGCAGGTAACTAGGGTATACTCTGCAGCCTGCAAGATCGCCTGCCTGTCAGTGGGCTTGGTGTTTGAACCAATGAGGAAGCGCGTCAGGTGGGGACAGAATGGAGTCCGAGACCGGGGGGGGAGAGATCCCCTCCTTCAAAGCGGCTTTAACGGGCGAAAACAGGAAGGAAAAACAGACTGTAGGAGGCCAATCCACTGAAGGTGAAACTTCAGAATCGGGAGAGCAAAGGAGATCAGGATTCCAAAGTAAATGTCTTCCGCGGACTTCGAGCAGACCCAGGTTTGTAATTCCTCCTAATAAACTAGAAAATTACAGAAGCTATATGCGTGATTATGCATTGATCTGCAAGTTTATAGGATATTGGCCCGCTGAAAAGGATCTCATGAGATGGATCTATCAAAGGTGGAAACCAAAAGGACATGTGGAAGTCAAGTTGGGAGCGAAGGGGTTTTTCACTGTCATATTCTCCAACCTTGAAGATAGAGGAAGAATCTTTGAGGAAGGACCTTATTTCATGAACAACGCTGGTCTGTTCATGCGTCAATGGGTAGACTGTTGCAACCTCAATAAGGGAAGGATGTTAGCTGTTCCGATTTGGATTAGACTCTTTGGTCTTCCATCTGAATTCTGGGAACCATACATCCTCAAAGGCATAGGAAATACTATAGGTTCCTTTGTTAAAGTGGCGGAAACAACAAAGAGAGGAAAGTTCAACACCTATGCTAGAATCTGTGCTTACATGAACATCACAGAGCCTCTCCCAGACACTATTGAACTGGAATATCATGATGAACTATGGCACCAACCAATAGACTACGAACATATACCTTTCCGCTACTGAAGATGCCATGAATATGGTCATCTATTCAGGGAATGCCCTATTACGCTAGCAGAGAAGGAAAGGGAAGAAGAAAAAAGCAGAAGCAATACTACAAGGAAAACAGAGGAAGAAAGAGCGGACTTCAGAGAAGCCCTAAGAAGAAGAGGAAGAGGAAATAAAAAAACGCAGAGAGGAAAACAGAAAGAAACCCAGAAAACAGAATCTCTAAACATGTTTAAAGCCCTACAAGAAGAAGGGTTGGAAACAGAGGTGAGCGAAGAAGAAGAAATAGAAGGAATGGAGATAATAACTGAAAAATCAAACAAAGAGGCAGACAATAGAAATAATGAACAGGGGGCTGAACCCACAAGTGAAACCCAAGGGGACCAAGGAAACATGGAAATAGATCCAAAGAAAACAAAAGGAGAAGAGGAAGAACAAGTAATGGCGAGACTACTACAAGAATGGAAACGACTTGATGAAAGATTCATCCCAGAAGAACAAAAACAAAAATACAAGGAAGCATTCCAAAGTTATAAGGTAAAGAAGAGTCTGACAGAAGAAAAGGAAAACCAACAACCAGAGAATCAGGAAATGCAGAGCATAGGAGCGGGCAGCATTGGCAAGGGAGGTAAAAAGCGAGGGAGAAAAACCTTGGGTGAAATGATACAAGAAGTGGGTGAAATGCTTGTTAACTCTGGAAGAGTGATCCCTCTATTAGAGGTCTTCCAATCCCCCCCAAAATTGTTAAGATGATTATTACAACCTGGAATATACGCGGCCTCAACAGCAGAGGCAAGTAAAGGTATTTGAATGAACGACTGAGAAAAGAGAAACCCAGTGTAATGATAGTACAGGAAACAAAAATAAGTACTGAGAAAATGAGAGAAATTTTGAATAAAAGCAGGAGTAACTACGAAATGATGGGGCTAGATGAAATTGGAAGCGCTGGTGGTTTGATATTTATCTGGAGCCCAGAGGAAATTCACTTCAGTAACTGGATGAGTCTCCCCAGAATTTTATCTGGTACAGCAAGTATAGTTGGAACTAAGGAAGAGGTTATTATAACAGGGGTGTATGGTCCTCATATACAAAACGGAAAGGAAAACTTTCTGCAAAATCTAAAAGCCTTGCGTTGCCTCATACCTGGAAAACAATGGATAGTAGGAGGGGATTTTAACCTTATTAAAACCCTAGATGAAAAAAGAGGAGGAAATAGAAGATCGGATAAGGTTATGGAACAGTTTGGAGACCTCATGAGGGATCATCACCTAATTGACATCCAAACCATCAATGGAATCCATACGTGGAACAATAGGAGAGGAGGTGTTAATCAAATCGCCTCTCGTTTGGACAGATTCTTAATCTCAGAACAAGTAATGCTAAAGGATGTTTTCATAGAGGCCACCATTCTTCTGGTAGCAGGATTGGACCATTGGCCGGTTAAATTAGAAATAGACTTAAAGCAAAGGCCCCCCAACAAGCCCTTCAGGTTCGAAGCTTTCTGGTTGAGAAATGAAGGACTGATGGAGAAGCTCGAGGAATGGTGGAGGATGAGTGAGAAAAGGGGAAAAAATAAGATGCACACCTTTCAACTCAAACTGAAGGAAATGAAGAATAAGATAAAGAAATGGAATAAAGAAGAATTTGGGAATATTATGGAAGACAAAAAGAGATTAGAACAGAGAATGGAAGACCTTCAGCAGAGGGATATCACGGAAGGAATAGAGGAGGAGAGAACACAAGAAGAAGGCAGAGTGCTAACTCAGTTAGAAGAAATAAGAAAACAAGAAGAGATTTTATGGAAGCAAAAATCAAGGGTACAATGGCTCAGGGAGGGAGAGAGGAATACTAAGTTCTTCCATAAAGCAATGGTTCAGCACAGACAAAGAAACAAAATATTCTCTATCAAAAACCAAGAAGGTCAAAGAGTCCTGCAACATGAAGAAATTGAGAAAGTTCTCGTAAATCATTTCCAAGACATCCTGAGGGAACCTCAAATCGACATATCAGATGCCATAGCCAAGATAAGCAGTGAAATTCCAAACGTAATAACAAGACATCAAAACTTGGCTCTTATGAGAAAAATCACCATGGAAGAAGTGGAGGACATAGTTAGAAACATGAAAAGGAACAAAGCCCTTGGCCCGGATGGGTACACTGTGGAATTCTTCCAAGCAGGGTGGAGGTTCCTTGCTTCAGATGTTCTGGAAGTTGTAGAAGAGGCCAGAATAAACCAAAGAATATGGCCAGGAATAAACTCAACCCTTTTAACCCTGATCCCAAAAACTAATCAGGCTGGTCAGGCTGATGGCTTTCGACCTATAGCCCTATGTAATGTCATCTACAAGATAGTAGCATCAATTGTCGCCCAGAGATTAAAACTGATCCTACCAAGTATCATTTCCCCTGAACAAACAGGATTTGTTGAAGGAAGGCAGATTCTGGATGGGCTTGTGGTAGCCCAGGAAGTCCTCCACACTCTGAAAACTAAAAAAGAAAAGGGTATGTTAATTAAACTGGACCTTTCAAAAGCCTATGATAGGCTAAGCTGGAAGTATCTAGAAAGAATCCTCAAAGCCTTTGGATTCTGTGATAGATGGGTAAATTGGGTCATCAGTATGATCTCCACTCCGAATTTCTCTATTTTGCTGAATGGAGCGCCAACAACAACTTTCAATGCCTCAAGAGGTCTCAGGCAAGGGGACCCTTTATCTCCCTTTCTCTTCATAATTGCAGTAGAAGGATTAGGTAGATATTTTAAAAAAGAAGCAAGAGAACGAAAAATCCAAGGCCTCAAATTATGGCGGAATCGAACCACAGTCACACATCAACAATTTGTGGATGACATAATGATATACTGCAAAGCCACCTTACAAGAAGTTAAACGGATAAAGAAAATACTAGAGGTATTTATGGAAAGTTCAGGGATGTAGGTGAATAATGACAAATCCAGAACCTTTTTCTTTAACACTGCGGATCCGGTTAAAAATCATCTAACCAAGGTCATGGGATATAGAATAGGGGATCTCCCTACCAAATATCTAGGAACTATGCTGGACACTTCTACCCTTAGATTAGGTGATTGGAATAATATCATTGAGAAGATCACGAAAAGGATGGATAACTGGACCTTCCGTGCTCTGAACATGGCAGCTAGGGTGGTGCTCCTGAAAGCCACCATACAAGCAATCTCGATATATCCTTTATCCGTAATGACTGCCCCTAAAGGAATTTGCAATAAACTGGTTGAAATTTATAGAAAATTTCTATGGGGAGGCCTAAAGCAACAAAAGAAATGGGCCCTTTGTTCGTGGAAGAGTCTAACCATGCCCAAGGGAAAAGGTGGCTTAGGCCTCAGAGATCCATGGACCTTAAATCAAGTCCTGGTTGCTAAATTAAGATGGAGATGGATGCAAGGGGGTCCGGACTTATGGAAAGAAATCTGGACTGTTAAATACAACATGCCTCTATCCCCGGAAGGAATTCTTAGAGACCAAACTATTCCCCGAGGCTTAGATATTTGGAACTTATCCCTCCAAGGCAGAGACTTAGTTGACAATCATATTTTCTGGGAAATTAGAGGAGGCCAGATAGCGAGATTTTGGGAGGAAGATTAGCAGCAAAGGGGAAAAATGATGAACATACCAGGCATGTAGGAAATTCACGGATCAGGTGTAGACAGAGGCCTCCTGATGGTTAAAGATTATTGGAAAGCAGAACCTGAAAATGAGGAATGGCGAGATTGGAAGCCACTGGAGGAATGGAACAGGAATGCATCAGAAGATAAAAAATCAGCGTACAGGAAGGAAATGGATTCCAGAAAGATAAAAAAGTGAGATGGCAGAGACATCCTCCGATGGGGGAAAGAAACAAAGGGGATTTTCACTACTCAAGAAGCCTACAAACTAAAAACCCAAAATGATCCAGGAGAAGAAGAACAAAAGTGGGGAAAAATCTGGAAAACAAAGTGGTGGCCGAAGATCAAGATGTTTGCTTGGTTGGTTGGAAGAAAACGAATTTTAACATGGGATAGGATTCAAAAAAGAGGCTTCTCTGGCCCTGGGAGATGTTGCCTCTGTAATATAGAAGAAGAAAACCAGGAACACCTTCTTAATGGCTACAATGCGGCCCAATTTCAGTGGAAGCAAACAGAAAGTCTATTCGTAGCATCAGCTAGAGACCCACGTGATATTATCCAAACCTTTAGCGAGTGGGGAGAAGGTAAATTCCATAGCAAAATCGTCAGAAGAGCGTGGAGTATTTCTGCAGGCTTCAATATCTGGAATTTGTGGAAGGCTCGAAATAGTCGAATTTTCAAAGGAAAGGCCACAGGTCTGGAGGAAATATGGAAGAGAACATTAAAACAAATCAAAGAGACAATCCTTGCGGAGAACTGGGCAGACGAAGACTAGAAAACCACAGACGCTGAGATAGAAATCCTTAAAAAGTTAAACGTTGAACAGGGGATGTTATATCAACAAACCTCCAAATAGAACCGTCAATTACCAAATCAAAGCCGATCGGTTTTTAGAAAGCCGCCAGAAGGGTTCATCAAACTCAATTGCGATGGCGCTGCCAAAGGGAATCCGGGTCCTGCAGGTTTTGGAGGAATTTTCAGAAATGAAGAAGGGGCTACAGAATGGATCTTCGTGGAGCATGGAGGAACAATGACCAATAACGAGGTAGAGTTCATGGCGGTTCACCAAGGGCTTAAAATTGCCCGAAGAAATGGATACAGAAAAATAGAAATTGAAGGCGACTCCACCATGGTGATCAACGCGATCAGGAAATTAATCCAGGGGAAGAGTTGGGAGAAGGTGGTGAAAAGCTGGCGAAGCGCTAGTACAGTCCAAGAAATAGGTGATATGCTGACAGGTATTGATTTCACAATCACGTCGCATGTTCGACGTGAGGGTAACAAACCAGCCGACTGCTTGGCAAATTGGGGCAGCAATGATCGAATGGAACCAATCGACGATAGCTGGACCAATCAGGGAGGGCTGGCTCGATGGGACGGGCTAAATCAGCTCATTAGACAATGATGCGGAACAGGTTTAATTACACCCCTGAGCGACTTGGGCGAGGGAGATCAAGACATCATCCGGAGGCTATTTGGAGAGGACAGAAGGGCGGCGGCCTTCACACCCCGTCCGTCAGTGATAATAAATGACAGCGCAGCAAGTCAGGTTTGCGCCCAAACCAAAAAATGATTCACAACCCCAAGGCGTGCATTTCGGGTTTTAGTGGTAATTGCAAGAGGGAGACTCCATATCATTTGAGCAAAGGTGGGAGGGAAGTTATAAGGAGGAAAGGAGGTAGAATGTCTTGCAGAAGCAATCCGAGTAAGGTGAAGAGTGAAGCGGAGCTTTGGCGAAGAATTCCCAACCAGCGGCTCCAGAGATCGGCAATGAGTGAATATAGAGCTAAGGGTGCACGCGAGGGGAAGGATGCAGCGGAAGGCAGGCACGATGAAGGGGTCAGGACCAAATTGAAATAGAAAGCTCGGAGGAGCTGGATTACAGGCAGGTTAAGACACCCAGAGGCAAGAAATTTGAAACAGGGCAGAGTAGTAGAAGTGCACAGCGAGTTAAGGAAGGAGAAGTAAGAAATCAGCAGATGAAGAGAGGGCGCGGGCGCACCCGATAGGCCACCAGCAAGGCGGAGAGTAGCCGGAAGCAGAAAAGGCACAAAAGAAGAAATAGGAATATCAGCCAGACAGTGAATGAGGCAGAACATGCCTACAATCTGGATTCAAATGCTCACATTAGGAACATTATTGACGCTATGGAGGAGAAAGTGCTGGAGGAGCCTTCTGACCCTGAAATGAACGATTGGTCTCTGCAGTTACCTGATCCTGGTCATACTCAGGGTAGGCTTACCCTGTATCGTTGTGCTCTCCACACCTATTGGGTCCTGAAGCACCTTCTGGCCAAGGCCATGGAACAGGTTGCTGCTGAAATGGTGGAGATGGCCCAGGACACGGCAGCAGCGAAAAACGATGTGGCAAATGTCGAGATGCTGGTAAGGCAACAGAATGACCTCCTCAAGGATATTAAGGCTATGCTGATGGAGCAGCAGAAGGATTGTGTCAATATTAACATCGACTGAAGGATTCCAGTGCTGCAATTTCCCGGGTTCTTCCCCTTTTTCCTGTGTTTGCCGTTAGCTATGTTTCTTAAGAGCTCCTTCTGGGTCGCCCAAGAGGCAGTTGTTTAAGTGTTTGTTTTTGGGAGTGAACTTTTTGTCTCTGTAGTTATTTGTCTCATTAATCCTGTCTGGTCGCCCCTGCGGCAGTAGTTCAAAGTTCTGTAGATCGTGCTTTTTGAGTCCGTCATTTGCTTTAGATGGTAAAAAAGACATATCATGCTCTTACCAGTCTGAACTATAATCAGTTGAGATCTCGTTAATGATGGCTGTAAGTTTAGGCTCCAACAGATCTGGTTTCCCTTCGGGGCAGATTGAGGAGCCTTTGTTTTGTACTTATATTTTCCTGTAGATAATAAATTACCCCAGTTTACAAAAAAAAAAAATGTCAAATACAACATAAGATTAACAGCCACAATATTTTAGGTCTAAATATCCTCTTGGCTACAACAAAAAATTGAATCCTAATGAGGTCATTGGCCTTCTTATTTATACAAATTGAAGCTACCAACAACTTCCTAAAAATTAGGGAGACTTGGCTCCCAAACTCGAGAATGACTTATCTTCACTACCATTGGCTTGGCTGCTTGTAACTCCGAGCTGATGAGATATGGTGGAGGAATATTCAAATGATTTGAGGAGTTAAGGAGGGAGACAAATCTCCTAAAATACCTCTTTCTTGCCCACTTCAAGTTCCTGCACTTAAATTAGCCCAAAACTACTCTAATTCCTACAATTAATGCATATTAGACCACATAACATAACATCTCACCTTTACCCTACTCACTAAGCAAAATATAATAAAATATGTAAGTAAATGTGAGAAAAGTTGATTTTAATAAGCTAGAGAGTGGAATTAATATCCATATAGTTTACCTTTTGATGAGCCTCATCATCACCCCCCTACTGAAGGTGTTTCTCATCCTCTGCGAAACTTAGTCTATGTCCATATCTTTCATAGCTCTTGTCGCCTCTATGACATCCCAGGCCACTGTTGATGGAGTTTCCTCTTGAGGATAGAACCTTGCATGTTTCTCTATTTCTTCCCATTGCTTTCTTTCCTCCTCTTCCTTCCTACATTCTGATAGACCTAACAAAAAGGGTGAACCGAGTTTCAAAATAATCAAGTTGATTTTTAGTTTTTTCATGGAATTCTTATATAGTGGGATTATTTCTAGTGCATTCCTCAACCTCTTAGGGGAATGGTACTATTTGATCCTTAGAATGTGTGGTAGGCTTCTCCATCTCCTCTGGCATGCTTGCTGGCTTTCATTTCCCAGCAACGTCAAAGTGTTTTCAAAGTGGGTGATGGCCTGTTCTTGTGTAGCTAGGTATCTTGGTGCAAGTTGGGCATCATTGGAGATGATGTTGTGGTTGCTAATGACAACCATGGAATTTATTTGTTCTACTCTGATGTAAAGGGGCTCCCCTTCCTCTTTTTCCAATATTCTCTTCACCTCCTTAGCCATGGTCTCCTCATGACTCATCCATGATGCAAGGGCCATTATTTGTAAATCCCCAAACTTTGCATTGGGGTCCCACACATTCAAATCTATTAAGGCCAAGTTGTGTAGGTAAAATTCAAATATCTTGGCCTTATCTTCTAGGGTGCTCTTTCACATAGTTCGATGAACTATACATAGTCTTGGAAAGGAAAATTCCCATGTTGCGTTAGTGTCTTGATCTAAAATTGCAACCATTGACCCTTGAGGTATAGTGCATATCATCTTGATTGCATCCTACACTGAAGTTCCTCCATGGAGAGGCTTGCCATGGTGGCCAATTAGCTCTCTTTTTCCTGCAACTACCTCCTTAGCCATGTGTTTTCTGCATGTAGTTGAGATCTCATAATTTGTTCCCTGTCTCTCATCTCACTCAATTCCCTGCCCATCTCTAGGAGTTTCTCTTCCATATGGCCAACATCTTATACCTTCTTTGACTTGGAAATTTGCATCGAGTAATGTGTCCTTCCTCTCTCTTTCTCAAGCTTAAAGAAGAGAGGGTTTGAAAATTTTTGTGGTATTACTCTGCCTCCCTCAATGAACTTGTAGTAAGAGCTTAGATTTGGCTTTGGGCTAGGCCCCTGTAGCTCTTGGAATTCCCCCTCAGATGTTTTTGGTGTTTCTTCCTTGCCTTCCCTCTACCCCTACTATCCTTCCTGTAGCTTTTTTTGTGTTTCCTGTAGGACGGATAGAGTTTTGCGTAGGACCCCTTGAGGATCCTACAAAATGATATCTCCTCTCCGTAATGGGGTCATAGGTGCCTTCTATTTCTTTGATAATTTTGATTTGGTGATAGGCTTCCTAACATAGGTGATGGGAGCCTTTGGGGTAGCTTGTTTTGATGTTCCCTCTTCAACTTTCAATTCTAAGGAAACTAGATCTTCCTACTTTTTTTTGTGACTCCTCAATTATGATGAAAGTCCTTGTGGGTGTTTGTGGCCTTCCCTACTTCAGTATGCCTTTATCTTTTCCCTTTTGACTTGATGGGTGTGCTTAGAATAGTCAAGGCAACAACTTCCTCCTTCTCAGTGGGCTCAGGGGTCAACCTTGGAGATTTTTCTTTGGTATGTTCCTGAGGGCTTTCCTCTTCCTTCTTATATTCCTCTTCACCTTTCTCTTCTTTTCCTTCTTCCTCCTTTGTTTTATATGTTTCTGCCTCCTCTTCTTGTTCTACCTCTTCTTCTTATTCTTATTCTTCTGCCTCCTCTTCACCACTAGAGGTTGGGTCCCTATCATATTCAAGGGCTTGGATTTCAATTACAACCTCTCTATCCATGTCTCTAAATGTGGAACATAGAATAGGAATTCTTAATTGGCTCAAGGAATCCTCTAATATTAGCTTAATGTGTTCATCATGTGCCAATTTTTGGTGTTTCCCTTCTTGTACCTTTTGGCTCATGCCTATCATTGACTACAACATGAAAAAAGGCACACTGAGCCTTTGGTTTATGGGTATCTCCTCTCCAAATCTCAACTCATGGATGAGTCTAAATTGGTAGTGATAGACTAAATTAAGCCTCCCTTCAAAAGAAATGTATTTGAGAATGTGATAACTTACCTCATTCCAAGGATAGGGAAGGCTCTCCCTTCTGACCCCATTTTCGTCCTCAATTGGCTCTTCATCATCTAGGAAAAATGTTTTCTTAGAAAAAGTGTTGCTAGCCTTATCCTCGTTTCTCCATTGCACCCCTTGAGGAAGTGTGGTGACTCTTCTGATCACCTCAGGGTTGATTGTAATTGACAACCCCCTCACCATAGTAGTAGCATTGGTTCTAGCCTGGGGGTTGAGTGCCATGGAAAATTCCTGAGATATATCATCATTATACCCTCTAAGAAACTCAAAGAATTCCAACTAGTGAAGCCTCCTAAATATATCTACCACAAGGGGGTGAAGGTGGATCTTGGATGTGTTTGTGGGTTCCATTCTGTTGAACCCTTCACCTATTTCTCTTCTCTGGTTAGCTAACTGTAGGGGGTTTTCTAGGCTAGCCTTAGTGTGAGTTCACGGTGACTCAGAGTTTAGAATTTTTGGCGGATGACTGCAATTTTTACCCTTTCTTATCTCCGCACTATTTTCTTTAAATTTCACAAAATTTTGTCTAAACCCCAGGACCACTGTAATTACTAAAACATTTTAGACTTGTCCTTTTTTCTTCCCTAGTTATCAAGTCAAAAAAATAGGAGAGATGGGCCACCTAACTTTCACTTTTATGCTCTAGATGATGAGAATTGTTGGCCAACTAGAGCCTAGGCATCCCCTTGTAGATTTCTGGTGAAATTTCAAAGCTTCCTATACCTCCCTAAGTTTCCCGTAGTTTCCTTTAGCTCTATTTATTATAGGGTGGCCAAGATAGGGTTTTCTTCCTTGATGGCTCTCCAAGGAGGACCCAGTCTCTTTGATTTTGAAATGAAAAATTTGTGCATGAAAGTTTGGAATTTTTTCTATTTATGGTCGATTTCTTGGAGCGCTCTATTGGCTGGTAGTGGTATGAGATTTCCTCATTGGGACCATTATCCCACCATTGGTGATCATGTAGTCTCCCCTCGTAATTATCACCCACTCTCACTTAACTAAATCAACCACCTTTTTGACTAATGATCCTTGATGTGACATTCCAATGTGGCAATGATGACTAGGAGTTTACTTTTTGACCTCGAGTTGAGGGTGGCCAAGTTAGTTGGACACCTCCAGCTTATACTTTTTTTTCACATTCCTACACTTTTATCATATCTTTACTCGAGGAAGAGTTTGGATGAGGTGCCATACCTATGCCTACCCTTTCTGGTCAATTCATACTGGAGAATGACCTTACAATGCTTCTTGTTCAGGTAAGTGCCCTCGTTTGGTCACTTTTTTGTTGATTTCTTCTCGCTGATGTAGCTGTTTGCTTGTTGTTTCTTGTGTGTAGGTGCTTGGTGTCCTTATTGTCATTGTTGAGCTCTTAAAACAAGTCACAAGGCCTATAGAGATGCTGTAGCTCCCTATTTGCATTGGTGGTGAAGGAGAATGCAGCTTAGGCTTGCTGCAATCATAAGATAGGTTGCTACAGGAGATTGTGTAGCTGTTACAGGAAACCCTATAGCTACCTTTCCTTCATTATTTTTTTTTTTCCACTTAGAGATAGGCTGAGAAGTGGTGTAGGAGTTGAGAAATGGTGGTGAAGTAGATGGAGTGATGGATGGTTGAGGCCAATGATGACATGTCCTCTGGATTCTCCTTTTTTTGTATATTTTTTTTACATTTTCATGTGTTTTTTTATGGATGCTGAGATAGGTATGGACATGCATTGATGTTGGGTGAGAGATGGTGAGGTGTAAGGTCCCTTTTTTTAACCTAGAATAACCATGCATCATTTTTTTCCGATCTGGATCCCTTTCCTTTATTATTTCAAGACATCTAGCAAACTTGATACATGATCTTCATGTAGCAGCTACAACACATCTTGTAGAAAGCTAGAAAAATTCTCAAAAATTGGTTTTTGATGCCTAAATGTTGAGATGGATGACGGGGACATGGTAAGCATGCATGAGATGAAGTGGATGGAGGAAGAATTTAGGTGATGCTTGGCTTGCTGTCCCTAGAACTCTGAGTCCTTTGTTATCTTTAAAAACCTACAAAATCATAGAATTTTATTAGTGGGCATGTTTGAGGTCCCTTCCATGGCATTTTTTTTTCAAAGACACATAGGTCAGCTCGAAGGAGGTTTTCAGCCTGTATTCCTACCCTAGACGCCTCAAGGGAGGTTTTCACCAAAGGATCTTCTTATTTTCCTTTTTTTCATTCCTGGGCTACCTTAAGGAGGTTTTCAACCTAAGAGTTGGGCTCAGGTGCCTCATAGAGGTTTTCACCTAGGTCCCCCTTTTTTTCAAAAGTAAAAACAATCTTCAAGAATTGGGTGAGCTGCAAGCTGAGACACTTCCAATCACATTCACTTCCTTACTGGTGGTACCCATTTTCATGACACCTATTCACAAGCAAGGGGATACCTTCTTCATCAATGGCCCCGATTTGCACAGCCCCATTGTCATGGAAATTTTCTATCAGATATGGGCCCAACCACCTGGTCATCAATTTGCCTTTAAAGTCCTTGAACCTAGAGTCATATAGAAGAGCCCAATCTCCTTGAAAAACTTTTTCCTTGATGTTTTTGTCATGCCAAACCTTTCTCTATACTTGAAATAACTTTAGTGTGTAGGAGGGCCTGCATCCTGAATTCATCCAAACCATTGAGCTGGAGAAGCCTCTTCTGTTGTGCCTTTGTAACATCCAAATCCAACTATGCATCCATTCTCAAAGTGTTTTACTCAAACTCAATGGAGAGCAAAGCCTTATTTCCATAGACCAAGTCATAAGGGGTGAAGCCAATGGTTGTCTTCCAGGTTGTATTATAGGCCCAAGTGGTCTCCACTAGTATGTCAGGCCAATATTTTATGCTACTGCTCACAACCTTGGTGAGGATGCTTTCCAATGCTCTATTAGTAACCTCTACTTGTCCATTGGCTTTAGGATAATAAGTAGTTGACTTCCTATGTTTGATCTTATGTTTCCTCAAGAAATTTTCAATCAAGTGTGATGTGAATTGAGCTCCCTGATGAGTGACTAGTAATCCAGGGTACCCAAACATGTAAAATACATTCTCCCTTAAGAACTCATCCACTTTCTCTTCTGTTTCTACCTTGACAACCTTGGTCTCAGCCCACTTTGTCAGATAATGAGAGCATACAATTATGTACCATTTCTTCCCTAATGGTGGATCAATGGGCCCAATTAAATCCATTCCCCACTTGTTAAATGGCTCTATATTCACCTGAGGTTGCAAAGGAATTTCATCCTTGGGAGTAGGTTTCCCCATTCTCTGGCATTGATCACATCGGCTGGTGTATCTTATTGCATCTTGGTGGAGAGTGGAACAGTAGTAGCGAACTTGCAGTACCTTGAAGGTTGTCCTCTTGGCTGCAATGTGACCTCCACAAGGCCCATCATGATAGGCCAGAAGGATGTCAAAGACATCCTCCTCCCTGACACATCTCCTTAAAATTTAATCTGGGCCTAGCTTGAAGATATTGCCCCCAATCCAAGTGAATGGTGCACTCTTTCTTACAATTCTACTTTTTTCCTTGGAGGATGGATTTGGAGGGAATTGTGCAGCCACTAGGTAGTTGGCTATGTCAGCAAACCATGGAGAGAGAACTGAAATAAAAAATAAATTATCATCTGGTAGTTGATCATCAACCATTCCTTCCTCACTTGCAGACAAAGCAATTCTAGACAAAAAATTTGCAACTACATTTTCTCTACTAGGCTTATCAATGATAGTTAGATCAACTTGTTGTAATAAAAGAAACAATATAATAATTATGGCATTCACATCAATCTTGTTCATCAAATATTTGATAACAACATGGTCAATATGTACAAAGGTGATCTGGATTTAAACAAGAATGCAACAGATTACAAAAATAACCATAAATACATATATGCAACAGAAATAATACTTCATTTCATTAATGTAAAATACAAAAATATGCTTACAAACAGAAATGGAAATAACTAGCTAGGGAGATGGTAGCTTATCTCTGAGAAGAGATGTGGTGTCTACATGCCTCTGAACTATGTTACAATGAGGCTCGAAGGCCTATTTATTGTTGAGAAACAATGGAAAACCTTTAACATCCCAAAACCTAACCCTAGAAGATGAAACACCAAATTGTGGGCCCTGTTTGGGTAAATTGGTACATCAATTCCCCAGGGTAGTAACTTTGGCATATGATCTCTCTTTGACACATAAAATAGCTCGTTAGAAAGATCTATACGAGCACTATAAGTTTGGGAAGAGCTACATCGGTCCATGGACCCATGTTGCTCCCAGATTTCCCAAAAAACGTCATTTAGGGCCTCAAAACGGCCCCGAAAAACTACTAAAAATAGTAAATTGTGCTACAATTATGGAAACTGAAAAACTGAAAGAGATAGTTGTGGGGGTCCAAATGGGATAGGTGGGTGGCCACCAACATCCACTTGGATCATTCCTCCCCCCGTAGGAAGCAATGGTCCCCATTGCGTTGAGTTCCTCCATCTGCTGAACTTGCTCCCAGGTGAGTTGTTCTGCAATCTTTGATGTGTCCAGTAATGGTGGGAAAAATGGTCGACGGTGGTCCACATTGAACACTCGGTGCAGCGAAGGAATGGAGGAATGATGTGCTCCAAAGCGTTGTTTCCCATAGCCTTGGTAATGCTGTAAGGACCATGTCAGAGTGGTTGGAGCTTCTGATGGGCTCTTGTAAGGCATTCTTTCTGCAGATGAAACCAGACTTTGTTGCCCACTTGAAGCTTTTGTCGTACCCCTATGGGTGAGGAGAAGTTGTTCCTATGTTTTTTCATGACCGTATCCCTTTGCTGCTACTACTGCATGGAGGAACCCTTCATAGGGGTCATGGATGTGGTGACGATCTTCCCCTTACTTTAGGAGTGAACCAGACAGATGAATTTCCTGGTCTGGGAGATGAGCTTGCTGCCTTTCTTAGCAGTGATCAAAGAAGTGGTGGTATGTGGGGTTACCTCTGTTATCCTATATAATGAATCATCCAAATAAATAATAAAAACACCAGGCCTTGACTCATACACAGCATGTTGCCTGCACAAGTATGTCTGGCCTAATAGTACATCACAAACATCTAGAGGTGTAACATCACATAATACCTCGTCTGTGAAGGGCTTGATGCTATAGGGAAGGCGACACTACTGGCAGACTTTGAGATCTCATCCTTCATGAAGCCACCCCATACTGTATGGTTGCGGGTGTGGTGTAGTTGGTAGACCCAACCACTTCACGACCTCTGCTGAAATAAGATTCTTTTGGCTACCATTGTCAACAATGAATTGCAGCGGTGAACTCTTCACCCATATCTGTGAGTGGAAAAGACATTCCCCTTCCTCTGGGTCTTTAGGTTCATTCTTCTGGATCTTGGCGATGGCAACAGTAGCATTGGGCTCCACATCAATTATCTGCTTCCCTTTGCCATTCCCCTTGTTGGGTTCTGGCTCAGGGTCAGAACATGCATCTAATTTGGAATCCTTCAACTTAGCCACCAACGACTGCTTAGTCCGACACTCACTTGTGTTTTGAGTGGGGCTCTTGTGGAACTCACACCACTTTCCTGTGTCCTTCTTCGACTTTGTGGTGTTGTTCTTTTCTTGCGGCTTCAACAGGTTGTCTTGGGTCACCTTGCCCTACTTTTGTCCTTTGGTCTTTGGATTTGTAGATCCAAAGTCTTGCTTCTTCTGTTTGAACTTTTGCTCGATTTTGACAGCGTATCGGTACACAGTGCCAAGTGAGGGGATGTTTAGGAACTCCGTCTCTTCCTGGATTTCTCTGTGTAGGCAGTTGTGATATTTGAGTACCAGATGTAGATCAGAATCTTTGATACCCAACTGTGTGCGAAGGGTATGAAAAATGTTTGTGAACTCGGACATGTCTTGGTCCCTTCCCTGTCACAGCATGGTCCATTTGATGTATTTGTCCTCATAGCTTTTGACAGGGTAGTACTGCTCCTTGATGACATCCCGGAATGAATCCCAAGTGGGTGCGGCTGAAAATAGTGAGCCCGTACTTTCATTCTTCTGCTTGCAGTAGGTTTCCCACCAGTGCTTGACGTTGGGGGCTTCTTTGAGAAGAGCGAAAACAATATTTTCTCGACTCGAAAATTCATGAATAGAAAAATACCCATCTAGCAGATTTAACCATTTATCTACGACATCTACTTCTATTTGACCATCGAAGATGGGGATTTCAAAATTAACTTGTACCTTAAATGGCGTGGCATTTCCAAAGTAGTTGTTGCAAGCTGATGCATTGCCTCTGGGTAGCCACTGAAGGATCTGTGCAAAGCTATCCATCATCGCGTTCCTTTTCCGCTCGAACACTTCTTCGAGCAAGATTTTGATAGGATCTCTTGCCCCCTTGTCTTTCTTCTCATCTGCCTGGGAGGCTGTTGGGATTTTCGAGGCTGGTCTTACAAAAGTTCAACCAGTTCAAGCCCTAATCCTTATATCCCAACCTCGTTGGGGACATGCAAAGAAAAATAGAGACAAAGCAGACCGTTCTGATACCACTGATTCAGATTTAAACAAGAACGCAATAGAGTACAAAGATAACCATAAATACAGATATGCAGTGGAAATAACACTTCATTTCATTAATGTAAAATACTGAAATATGCTTACAAACAGAAATCGAAATAACCAGCTAGGGCAATGGTAGCTTATCTCTAAGGAGAGACGTGGTGGCTACATGCCTCTGAACTGTGTTACAATGAGGCTCAAAGGCCTATTTATTTTTGAGAAACAATGGAAAACCCTTAACATCCCAAAACCTAACCCTAGAAGATGAAACGCCAAATTGTGGGCCCCATTTGGGTAAATTGGTACATCAATTCCCTGGGGTCGTAACTTTGGCATACGATCTCCTTTTGACACATACAATAGCTCGCTAGAAAGATCTATCCAAGAGCTATAAGTTTGGGAAGAGCAACCTTGGTCCATGCCCATGTTGCTCCCAAATTTACCAAAAAACGTCTTTTAGGGCCTCAAAACAGTTCCGGAAGTTCAGGACCCAAAAAATTGCTAAAAATAGTAAATTGTGCTACAATTACAAAAACTGAAAAACTGAAAGAGACAGTTGTGGGGGTCCAAATGGGATAGGTGTGTGGCCACCAACATCCACCTGGATCAGAAGGTCTGGTAACTAGTGATGTAGTGTATAAATTTGTTCAAGGAATGGACAACAACTAGGAGCTCTTTTTTAGTCACAGTATAGTTCAATTAAGCCTTGGATACACTTTTGCTAATGAAGTAAATGGAATAAGGCAACTTTCCATCTATCTGGCCTAGAGTTTCTCCTATAGCTTTTTTAGAGGCATCAACATGAATTTGGAAAGGAATATCCCAATTTGGGTCTCGGAGTATGGGTGCAGTAGTCAACTTTTCCTTTAAGGTTTCTAGGGCCTCTTGGCATTTCTGACCAGCAAAATTTAGAGTCCTTGTCTAGTATTCCAAACAATGGTTAGAATACTTTGCTAAAGTCTTTTATGATTCTCCTATAGTATCCAACTAAGCCCAAGAAACTTCTGACATCCCTCTACTTTTGAGCAATAGGGGCCCTCTTTATGATATCAATTTTATTTGGGTCCACTTGTAGTCCTTCTTGGGAAATTGAGTGACCTAGAACAGTCCCTGCATTCATCAATAACTTACACTTCTCAGGAATAAGAGATAGGTTCATTTATATGAACTTATTTAATACTTTTCCCAAGTTAGAGAGAGCCTCCAGGAAATCACACCCATAGGGAGTGAAATCATCCATATAGATTTCTACAGAGTCAGGGACTAGCTCAGTAAAGATGCTCAAAACTACCCTTTGAAAAGTGGCAAGGGAATTACATAATCCAAAATGAAGGACTCTATAAGGAAAGGTATCCCAAGGACAAGTGAATGTGGTTTTATCTTGGTCCTCTGGGCTGATCTGGATCTAATTGTAACCACCGAATCCATCCAGGAAAGAGAAGAACTTCTTTCCTACAAGACCATCCAAGACTTGATCAATGAAAGGTAGAGGGAAATGTTCCTTCTTAGTGGCCTTGTTTAAATCTCTGTAGTCCACGTAGATCCACCATTTCCAATTCTTATTTGGGACCAGAACTAGAGGAGATTCCCACTCACTATCTGAGATGGGGTAATTGAATCCTGCATCCAACAACTTTTGTAATTCTTCTTTAACTATATCTTTGAGGGATGGGTTTATTATCCTCTGAGGTTGGCACACTGGCTTGCATCCTTCCTTGATGTAAATGTGGTGAGTACACATCGAAGGGTTCACTCCCTTCATTTCCTTATAACTCCAGGCAAGGCATCTAGGTGCTCTCTTAGCATGTCACATAACTCCTTTTCTTGATGTGCAGAGAGAGAGGGGTTGATATTCCACGTTTTAGCTAGATCAAATTCTATCATTTTGACATGAGTAGGACTTGAGTCATCTAGGCACAAATTGGTCCAAGGGTTATCTTCAAATTTCTTTACTAACGCATCAAGACATATGGTGTTGAGGGGTTGATTCTAGAGGATTTGATCAATCAGGTCGCCTTCATCAGGTTGCCCCCCTCCTATAATAACATTTAGGGTACATATTGGGTAAGATGTGGCATGGCATACTTCATCTTCCTCATCCTCTTCCAACCATAAGGGTAAGTCATGCTGTAGATATGGTTGCGAAGGAGGGTACATGATCATTTGTTTGGAAAAATGGCCATTTTTAATGGTTAGATTCCAATCCCTGCAACTTATGTCAACATTAGCAGTGGCTAGCCATGGCCTTCCAAGGATGAGAGGATAGCCATTGAATTTGTTCTTCGGTTGGAGAACTAAGAAGTCAACAGGGTATTCCCAGGAATCAATGGAGACCATAACATCCTAAGCAAATCCTTTAGGAGCTGCTATGGACCTGTTTGCAAGTTGCAAGACTATTCTAGTCTTCCTTAATGGTCCTTGGAGATTCAGTTTAAGAATGGTCTCCTCACTCATCACATTGATGTCAGTCCCAAGATCAATCAAGGTATGGGGGGAAATGATGCCATCAATGTGCACATCTACCATAGGACTTCCACGGTCTAGATACTTCGGGAAAATCACTCTTCCCAGCATTAAGTCAAACAACTATCCAATGACATTAATGGTACATGTGTCTTTCTTTCGCCTCCTAGGATGTTTGAAGCATTTCTCCTTGATTAACTTGTTGTAGATGGGGACATCCTTAATAGCTTGGAGGAGTGGGATTTTAACACACAAGTTTTTCAATTCACCCATAATTTTAGTATCTTCTGGGGTGTGCTGGCTAGGATGGATTAGTCTCTTAGGAAAAGGAGGTGGATTGGCTTGAGGAACACTCTCTTCCTTTTCCTATTCAAGCTCCTCAAGTGGAGATGAAGGTTGGTTATCTAGAAGAACTCTTCCCGATCTAAGGTTGATTTCTTGAATTTCCACAACATAGGCAGGGTAAGATGTTTCTCCACTATAGACTTGTTGTGCCTGCTTGTTGTTCAGGTTTGGATTTGGCTTAGCATGCATTTGAGGTTGCTTAGGTGGAGTAGGGTGGAGTTGTGGTTGAGATGGAAGTGGAGGTAGTAAGGATGGAGATTAGTTGAATGGGGGCCTCCACCCCTATGATGAGGTATTCCACTGAGGTTGTGGGAGAGCATATGGCTAAAGTGATTGATTGGAAGGTTGGGAATGATATTGACATGCATAAGACTAGGGAGAAGGTGTGGACCATGAAGGATGAGAAGGAGGACACCAAGGGGGAATGGATACATTTTTATTTGGGTTGTAATATGAATAGGATTCCCCTTACATGCCTTATTGGTATGGTTGAGTTCCTTGAGGCCTCCTTTGGTTGATATAACAGAGTTGTTCAGTCACACTTTCAGTTCCTTGATACACAACTTTCAATCCAAGTAGAGAATGAAACTTGTCTGTGGAGTGGCTTTCCTCACAGACCAAGCAGATCTCTATAAGATTCAATGGACATTCATTTCTAGGGTTCCTCCTGGTGCATCTAGGGAACAAGACAAATAAGGCTCTTTCTGCTTCCTCTTGATCTACATGGTGTCCATTTGTAGAGCAAGGGTATGCAACATTTCACTCTTAAAGTCTTCCAATATGTTCCCAATTTCACTTTTGATGGATGTGTTGGAGGAGGATGAATTGGGTAAAGCTTGACTAACCCTACCCTCTTTCTGGCTACCCTAGAATGATTTTTGAAAATTGCCTTGATATCATCATAAGATAGCTGGTAGATGTCCCCTCCAAACAACATGTTTAGGGTTTCTAAGATATCTTCCCTGATCCATCTGAGAAGACCTAACTTGAGTGATTTAGGATTGAGGGTGAATCTGGCCCTTTTGTAGTTGAGTTGGAACCTTTCCTCATAATATTCCAAGGATTCATCATGTCCCGACGTCATTTTGAAGATTTCGTCTTTGGTATCCTTGGACCTATAGTAGTCCCTGTACTTGTCATTGAAGGATTGTTGCATCTAAGCCTAGGTAGTGATGTTGTCCCTAGGTAACCCATGAACTAGCATAAGGCTACATCCTTAAGGGTGGATGTGAACAATTTCATCTTTTGATCATCAGAGGTATAGTCATAGGTTATGAAAATGACTAAAAAATCAAACAAAAAGGTATGAGGGTTTTCTAAGGTTAATTCATGGAAATGAGGAAGAGCAGAGGGGCTTATGTTTTTCATTCTAGAATCTCCATTGGTTTCCCTGATGGGGAAAGAACCATCGTTTATGTTTGTATCCATGTTGTATGTTTGTGGAATGGTTTCTTCTTCTTCTATCCCAATAGGTTCTTCAAAGATCTCTAGTGGCTCACCTAATTTGTCCTCCAACTCCCTTGTAGTCAGAGAGGGAAGCTAACATCCATCAAAGAAGAGGTAAGGTTGGTTGTTTTATGGTGTGGGGGTATTTGGCAAAACAATTCCTAAATTGTCTCTACTACTATGAGGCATGAAATAAATTTTCCTTTTTTTTAGGTTTTTTCAGAATTACTTGCAAAATAGAAAGAAACCAGAAATTACAACTATCTATTGAATGAAAAATAGAAAGAAAGAAGAAATTGCAAATATTTACTGAATGTCAAATAGAAAGGAAAGTAGAAATTACATCTACCTAGACACCCCCCAGAAATGACGCCAAAAAGTGATGAGCCTTAGTATTGTGGCAAGGATGTTGTAACTCCTAGGGCTACCAAATTTACTTTATCAACCCGAGGTTTCGTACAAGCTTGGAGGTGACAGTGCTATATGTAGAGTAGATGCAACAATATACTCTTGTCACTTTTCAATTGGGGCGATAGACCACTACGGTTTTCAAACCAGTCTTCTATTAACTAGAAGGGGTCTCGCTACTGATAGTGAATGTAAAACTAATCTTTAATGCAAGAAATTAAATGCTTACCTATTTATGAAATGAAATTGATGAATGGAAAGTGCTATGAAATGCCATGACATAATCTAGCTAAGAAATGACACACCTTACTTGCAAAAAAGAACTGATCTAACCTTGCATTCTATCATCTGACTATTTGGACTAAGTGGACATGGGAAGTTATACTATCAATTCTATGACTGATGTATGCATGCACTAGCTATCCCATGTTGAAATGGTAGAAAAAGAGTCTTTTGATTTTTGATTTAGAAATGTAAATGTCGAGTTAAACAATTTGAACTTTGTAAGGGAGAAAGATATAGAAGAGCTAGTATAAAATGACACTTAGAGGCATGGAAGTCAATTGGAGGACTTACCCTATGATCAGACTACCATTTCTTCTCAAAATAGGTTTAAACAGTGATCTGATAACCACCTGATGAGTGACCTCAGTTGAAGATTTGTTAAACAAAAGGTATTACAGACTCATGTGCTGGTGTGTGTTCTATGTTATTGAAACAATGGATCGATCAAATTGCTAATACACAGACATTTAAATGGAAAGACAATAGAGAAATACAATAAGCAACACAAAGACACATACAATTTTTAATAAGGAGTTCACCCTATTCTCCAGGGCTACGTCTCCAGTCCAGCTTTAGTGGTGGCCTTGTTTTATTGTGTCTTACAGCAGAGAAATTACAATACAGGGACTCAATGTGAGTTCTCTTGAAGCAGATTTTGCTTGGCAAGGTGGTTCTTGGATTCCCCAAGCCACTCGGAGTACACAGACTCTTGTTCTTCCTACCAGCTCTGTGACCTTTGGTCTACAGTGGAAAGCCAACTGTGATGCTCAATCCAGACAGATTCCTCTAAGGGAAGGCTTGAATCTTCAAGCTCTCTGGTGCTCGATGCTGCCTGTGGTTAGCTTGACCCTCTGTCTCCTCTGCTTGGCTTTACTATTCTCTGTGTTCAATCCCCCTCACAGGGTTCACTGTTCACTGTCTCTCTTGGTCACTTGGACTCCTTTCAAAATCCCCTTCTTTGACGATCTCTATTCATGGATTTAACCATTCGATCCCTATGCTTGTTCGGTTCCTGTCCCGCCTACGTTGATTCTCCTTTTGCAGTTGCGCTTGGAGTTCCCTGTTCGGCGTCAGCATGAACGTTCGGGAGGTGCCACGTGTCCCCATCGGAACAGCACCAGTCTTCTTGTCGATTCATTTCTTCAGTTATGTCGTGGATACGTTCTTTCTCCATCGTGGCAGTAAAACGGATTCTAAATCCCTTTAAATTGTGGCTTATTTCCCTATCGATTCTGCTTCTTTCTATCGGGCACAATCTTAGCCATTTTATTTGGGCTCCTCAAGATTTGACGTCATACGCACATCGAGCTCGGTTGACTTGCTCGACCGTTAGCATGCGATCACAGTAGTTTTTCTCTCACCTCCACTGCCACTCGTCGATCGCTGAGTGGGATCACTCCGATCTCCTCCAAAACCTCTTACAGTTCAAGGGCACCTCGATCAATACCGCCGGTTTTCCAGAGCATAGGTCCCGCCTTTGTCCTTTAGCGCTTTTTATTTCTCCGCTCGCGGTTCTCTAGCTCCCAACGTGATCAAGGACTTAAGGCTCCCCCATTTCGGCCCTGTTTTCCCAGCGATGCATGATCAGCGCTAATCGTGCATCAAAATCGCCTCCTTTTCCCGATCCAGGGCTCCCAGGGGCTGTTTTGACCTCCTGTGCAGTCTCCATGGGCCTCGATCAGCGCGCTTTGACCGAGGTCCTCGTCGTTCCACATTGGCGGCCATTTCCACTGGTTCAAGGCATTTTTTGATTGTTGTTTAGGAATTTTCAAGGATTTGTTCAACTTGATACAATCAAGGTTCTTTGTTAGTCGTTTATGGATCTGATTCGGATCATAGCCTCCCTACTGAAAAAGATTTTGGACCACCAAAAGTTGGTTTTCTTCAAGCATCGACTAAGTGAGGAAACTGTTGTCTCACTTGTCCAATCTCAATCCACTTCGCACTACTTAGCTTCAAACCTTCAAGCCTAATCCTGAGGTATTCCACCTATCCACTGTGCATCGTCCTCACCTTCCTGTCCAGCACTATGTCTTCCTGTAACTCATTAAGGTATTCAGGTAGCAGGTCATCAACAGAAGGTAATTGACTCTACTCTTCAGGGTCCTCAATCATTGAAGGTTCAAACAACCTCAAGCAATCTAAGTTCACAACTAAGTAGATGTGCATGTAAGCTGGCAGATCAAGGAAAAAATCATTCTCACCAACCTTCTCAAGTATCCTGAAGGGTCCATACCTTATAGGTTTTAGCTTTTTACCTTCACCTTGCATTCTGTCCTTGCTGATATACAGCCAAAATTGGTCTCCAACTTGAAAACTATGCTCCATCCGATGCTTATCATGCCTAGCCTTGTACTTGACCTGGCTCTTTTCCAGCTGTTCCTCTACTGCCTGGTGGACCTCCTGGATTTGTTCAATGAACCTAGTTGCCTTGTCCACATCACTATGTTTATCAACCATGGTATCTTTACCAAAGACAAAATCGAAAGGAGACCTTGGTATGAAACCAAAACAGGTCTCAAAAGGAGATCTTTGTGTAGAAGAGTGTTTGGCTCTATTGTAAGCATGTTGCACATAGCACAAGTGTTCATCCCATAGCTT
>APFE031639660.1:0-17726 GCA_000404065.3 Pinus taeda | reverse complement strand
CCTTCCTTGCTTTCCACTTCTTCTTTCTTTTCTCCTTGCTCTTGCTTACAGTGGGTTGGGATGGTCCCCCAACTTCTAGATTTCCATTCTTTCCTCTAGCTTCTAGATGAGTAGCTTGTACAGATACTTCATCTACACTAGTGGGATTAAACATGAGGATGGTATGCCTCATGTAGCTGTGTAGACCACCAATGTACTTCAAAAGAGTTTCTGGTGAGTCTAATGAGATACCCAACATCAATTCTCTCTTTCCAAATTCTTGAGTATACCCTTGTACACTTTGCCCTTTCAACTGCCAACGAGTTTGCCAACTCATCATCGCTTGTTGCATGTAGGCCAATGGATAGAACTGCTTTTTGACTGCAGCAACAAATTCACTCCAGACAGAGATGGTCTTACCATGTCTTTTCATATCAGCTTGGGTTCTGCCTTCCCACCAAACCAAGGCAGTGCCTCCTAGGTGTAGGCTTGCTAGATAAATCTTACTCTTGTGTGAGTCTATGTTATGTACTCTGCAATACACATCAATTTGTCTAATCCAATTTTCCAACTTTTAGCATTTAGCTCTCCATCATATATAGGCAAATCAAATTTAACATCCAGCTTAATCAAGGATGCTTTCTTATTATGCACAGGGCTACTAGGAGGTGTAGGAAAGCTTTATTCTTTTCCCTTTCCTTTTGAGTGGTCATGGGAATGAGATTCATCTTCTTCTTTATCTTGTTTAGAGCCTGATGAATCTTCATCCTTATGCTTTCTAAATTCCCTATACATTTCTTCTACCATAGACTTTATAGCTAGGAAACTTTCTATGAACTGAGGGTCTGGCCCTATAGAACCTTCTTCTGACATTGTCTTCCGAGAATAGACTCTCCCAATCTCAAGATTAGTTTCCACCAACTCTCCCTCTCCTAATTTGAGCTTTGATCTAGTGAGCATTCACAGCTAAACCAACACAAGCTTGTCTAACCTTACAACCTAGAGCTTTGATACCACTTGATCTGATAAACACCCGATGAGTGACCTCAATTGAAGATTTGCTAAACAAAAGCTATTATAGACTCATGTGCTGGTGTGTGTTCTATGTTATTGAAACAACAGATCAATCAGATTGCCAATACACAGACATTTAAATGGAAAGACAGTAGAGAAATATATTAAGCAACACAAAGAAACAAACAATTTTTAATAAGGAGTTCACCCTATTCTCCTGGGCTACATCTCTGATCCAACTTCAGTGGTGGCCTTGTTTTATTGTGTCTTACAACAGATAAATTACAATACAGGGACTCAATGTGAGTTCTCCTGAAGCAGATTTTGCTTGGCAGGGTGGTTCTTGGATTCCCCAAGCCACTCGGAGTACAAAGACTCTTGTTCTTCCTACTAGCTCTGTGACCTTTAGTCTACAGTGGAAAGAGCCAACTGTGATGCTCAATCTAGATAGATTCCTCTAAGGGAAGGCTTGAATCTTCAAGCTCTCTGGTGATCGATGCTTCCTGTGGTCAGCTCAGCCCTCTGTCTCCTCTGCTTGGCTTTACTGTTCTCTATGTTTAGTCCCCCTCTCAGGGTTCACTGTTCACTATCTCTCTTGGTCGCCTGAAATCCTTTCAAAATCCCCTTCTTCGACTGTCTTTGTTCATGGCTTTAACCATTCGATCCCTATGCCTATTTGGTTCCTCTCCCACCTGCGTCGATTCTCCTTCTGCAACTGCGCTTGGAGTTCCCTGTTAGGCGTCAACATGAATGCTCGGGAAGTGCCACATGTCCCCATTAGAACATCGCCAGTCTGCTCGTCGATTTATTTCTTCGGTTATGTCGTGGATACGTTCTTTCTCCATCGTGGTGGTCAAACGGATTCTAAATCCCTTTAAATCACGGCTTATTTCCCTGCTGATTCTGCTTCTTTCTATTAGGCACAATCTCAGCCGTCCGATCTGGGCTCCTCAAGATCTGATGTCATACGCACGTCGAGTGCGGTTGACTTGCACGACCATTAACACGTGATCACGGTGGTTTTTCTCTCCCCTCCACTGCCATGCGTCGATCGTTGAGTGGGATCGCTCCGCTCTCCTCCAAAACCTCTTACCGTTCAAGGGCACCCCGATCAATACAGCTGGTTTTCCAGAGCATGGGTCCCGCCTTTGTCCTTTAGCGCTTTTTATTTCTCCGCCCGTGGTTCTCTGGCTCCGAACAAGACCAAGGGCTTAAGGCTCCCCCATTTCGGCCCTGTTTTCCCAGCGATGCGCGATTAGCACTAATCGTACATTAAAATTGCTTCCTGTTCCCGATCTGAGGCTCCCAAGGGCTGTTTTGACCTCCTGCGCAGTCTCCATGGGCCTCGATCAGCGTACTTTAACCGAGGTCCTCGTTGTTCCACATTGGCGGCCATTGCCACTAGTTCAAGGCATTTTTTGATCGTTGTTTTAGAATTTTCAAGGATTTTTTCAACTCGATACAATCAAGGTTCTTTGTCAGTCGTTTATGGATCCGATTCAGATCAAACATGCTACTATAGGAGATCGTGTAGGTACTATAGGAACTGCTACAGGATGTCCTAGTTTACTACAAGATGTCTTGGTTTTCTACAAGAAGTTATCTCAAGGCCATAGGAAGGAAGGGAAGGTGAAATGAAGTGTTGGAAAGATGTATAATGGTGAAATAGGGTGTAGGGAAGGTGCACATTACCGAAGGCTCAGCGCGACACTTTAGGATGGTTGGATTTGCCTAAAGTGGTTGTCCACGGTGGCTACAAAACAAAAATTTGGATTAGGGGTTGGTAGGCTTGGGTAGAAGG
The DNA here is from genome assembly GCA_000404065.3 of Pinus taeda. NCBI lineage: Eukaryota > Viridiplantae > Streptophyta > Pinopsida > Pinales > Pinaceae > Pinus > Pinus taeda. The sequence continues at coordinate 14,932 of APFE031639660.1, read as the reverse complement.
TGGAGAAGCCTTAGATGAGGCTAGTTGGATGAGTTCCTACCTGTAGATCAACAATCCCTGCAACAAAATAGTTCTTCTCTTCATTTATGCATAACTTCATATAAATAGGGAAAAGATGAATTTAATTTGAGAAAACTGATTTATCGATGGCTAGTGACTAGATCTATGAAATGAAATGCCTTCTTAAAATACAACAAACTCAAGAAACAAAATGACAACTGCGGGTGCTTCCAAGAAATCATAAACAATGATATATTTAACAATTAACCATATGCTATGCAATGATCAAAAGATAAATATGTTTTGGGGTTGTGAGAGTGAAGCCCTCAAACCATGATTCCATAAGGGAGGGAGAGGCCACTATCATAAGATTTTCTAAAGTATTCTTTCTCACTACTGTACCACTGATCTTCTTCTTCAACTAATGGAAACCAGAATAAACAATAATTCAAATACTTGTTAAACTAAACAAAGTAAAAATAACTTCAACAACTAACTATGATTTTAATCTAAGAATACATGTACAAAAAGAGGAACCTTTGCTGCTAGGGTTGGGCCCTAGCCCAAGAGCTTCAGCCCTCTGAGTCAACTAAGTGTTGGATCAAGATAAACCTTCTCATTATCATCAAAATGTCAAATACAACATAATATTAATAGTCACAATGTTTTGGGTTTAAATTGCCTCTTGGTTACAACAAAAAATCGAATCCTAATGAGACCCTTGGCCTTCTTATTTATACAAACCGAAGCTACCAATAGATTCCTAAAAATTAGGGAGACTTGGCTCCCAAAGTCAAGAATGACTTGTCTTCATTGTCACTGGCTTGACTGCCAATGAACTCGATTGTCTTGGTTGCTTGTAACTCCGAGCTGATGAGATATGGCGGAGGAATCTTTCAATGATTTGAGGAGTTAAGGAGGGATAAAAATCTCCTAAAATCCCTCTTTCTTGTCCAATTCAAGTTCCATCACTTAAATTAGCCCAAAAATACTCTCATTCCTACAATTAATGCATATTAGGCCACATGGCTTAACATCTCATGTTTACCCTTCTCACTAAGAAAAATATAATAAAATATGTAAGTAAATGTGAGAAAAGTTTATTTTAATAAGATGGAGAGTGGCATTAAGACCCATATAGTTTACCTATTGATGAGCTTCATCAACAAGCATCTCGTGGTGGCTTTCAATCAATGACAGACAGTGGAAGGAGGCTCTTACTTGGTTGGCATCTTGTGATTGTGTAGCAGGTCTGCTGAAGGGACAACTCCACTCATTGCATTGAGTTCCCATCCTACAGCCCAAGATAATAGTAGAGTGGAAAGACAAAGGAGGAGAGGAGATGTTGAAGGTCCAAGAAATCATGGCATGCGTGAAGGGGCCATGGAACAGTGTAGCTAGGAATAGAAGCCACGAGAGATAGAGGAAGAGCACTCAGGCTTAGGGAAACAGGCCCAGTTCTTCCAGTGGGGCGATAGGGAGGAGTTGTGGGTGTAAGGAGGTAATGAGAATGATTGAGGAGGTTGCTTAGGCATACCATGCTAGCAGAGTGAACCTGGTAAAAAATCTAATTTTTGATTGGGAGGAGGAAGTTCACCAGGCTAGGGAATAATTCGAGATGGACCTGGATGAGTGGAAGGAGGTTGCATCGAACCCTAGGTATATGAGGGGAGAGTAATGTAATATCAACATATAATTTTTTTTATTTTGGATGATGAAAAGTATATTGGTGAAGGCCATGGATCGGTCTCCTCCCGATCAACGTGCACATGCCCATTCAGAGCACCCTAAAGGCCTTCGAGACAACTTGGAGAAGTCAAAGCTCATGAGGGTATTGGAATAAATTTAGTTTTAGCTACAAAAGCAGAGCAGAAGACTGAGTTGGATTGAACATCACATCCCGTGCATCCCTCACTTGGAGCTTCCTGGTTCTAATGTGAAAGATCTTGCCCGAGTTGACTCAGATTATGATGATCAATGATAATATAATTTAGTTCTCTTTTTTGAATTCTTTTGTATTAACATAAAATTGTTTACAATTATCTAGCACATAGGAAATACAAATACTCTCGAGTGTATACGACATGGCTAAACAAACTTATAATTTTGTGTTTATGGATGGCTTATTTTGGAGATTGGTAGTCAACAAACCTAGTTTCCCACTGGGCAAGTTGAGGCCACCTAAATCATGGATATGTGGATGTAACCTACCTTATTTACGAAAATTAATAGAAAGGAACCACCAATCTTAAAAAAATAAAATATATATTATTAAGGTTATATGCTTTTTACGAAGAAAAAGACACTCATAATTTTATTCATAAAAAAGAAAGAACAAAATTACATTTTGTATATGTTGAACGCATTCTAGAAGTATGCCTCATCAGATTGAGCTCTAAAAGAAGAGAAAACAAACATGAAAGAAACTAAACAAAGAGTGTACAAAAATTATGAGTGGAAATGATGTTTTAGCTTTTCTTTTTTCCTTTCTTTTTGTGTACTTTCTACCAACCCTTCAGATTTCGTTCAACAACAACCAATGTCAGATCTATGTCTTCTAGTGATGGTGTGGGTTTGTTATCAGAATTTGAGCTCTTGGATACATGTGCTCATTTTGTGCTCCCCAACCCATCGATAGCCTAAATCTATAATGATACGGTTCTTGTTGGGGTATGGAATTTACTTTCAGACCTTTCCATAGTACCCTCTTCTTCATGGTTTTCGTATTGAGCCTATACATCCACTTTTATTTTTCTCAGTTGAATTTATATATTTCCTTCTTCTTCTTCTTCTTCTGTGAGGTAAGGCTCTAATACCTGCCAACCTTTTGACTTTTGGAATGACCTCTTTTTCTTTTTTGGATTATTTTTGCCTATGGGCATGTGTCTGCAAGTGTCCTATTTGAAAACATGCATGACATATGAAAGTTGTTTTCTCATAATCTAATACTTGGGCCCACTTAAAAATTTTATGATTCAAATGGGTGTGGTCTATCTCAACACATATTTTGGCAAAAGAGAATATACCTTTTTTCTGTTCTTTCTATATCCATCTTTTTATTTTTTACTAGAGTATTTCCAATATCCTCCAAGACTCTATGGTGAAAAAAAAGAAGTGGGAGGTTTAGGAGTCTAACCCAAACTAGAATTTCTATAATCACCATGTTCGTGGAGTCAAATTATGGGAACCATGTAGTAATGAAAATCCATGCTATACCCCAGAGCCATGACCCCTCATTCAGGGAAAATTACAGGTGTTTTTGTCTATCAATTTGTATAATAAAAATTCTTTTTGAACACAAATAAAGGTCACAATTAGATTTCCATGTAGAAAAATATCCACTAAGGCAATGCATCAAATTTAGGCCAAAAACCATTAAAATGACAAATAAGAACCTTAGATTGAAGAGAAGAGAGGAGAGAGTTTACCTTTGGGAGGTTTACTTCCATGATCAGAACGTGTTCCATTTTCTCAACAAAATATAGGATTGGAAAATTTTGGATATGTTTAGTAGGGGTAGATGTCTTCCCCTTCACTATGTCCTTGAAAGAGGCAAATCCATAGGAATGACTATGTTGGAAACTTGACTAAACTGAGGGGGGGGGGGGGAATTAGTTTAGTATATTCATGGACATTAATTACTTTTCTTTTCAATGATTAAATGAATTATTAAATTAGCAACATAAAACCTTAGGAACAACATATATATTATGTGAACAACATGTAATATGTAAATCATAACATCAAATCATCACATAAAAGAAACAAATATGGACACTAGATATAAGTGCAAACCCATAAAGGGAGACAAACATGATTTTTGTTTTGTTGTGATGCAAAGTCAAGATCCTACTTCCTCTACTACATCATACTTTCCATAGGCTCCAACCTATAGGAGGTCACTACCTCAATTTCTTCTGTAACCTTCAACTTGCAAGGAAGCTCCTACTCCTATAAATTTTCTACACGCTACAACCCACAAGAGGCTCCTCAACACACTCCAACCTATTATTTTTCAAGCTATATCTTGAAACGAGACTATAATCCTTTGATACATGCAAGAAATGATATGATTGTTTACCTATTCTATAACTTTTCATATCTCCATATTCGTCTCTACTTCTTATTCTCCTCAAATATGCTTCACAACTGATCTATATGTGTCAAGAAACTAATGAAAAAAACCTCAATCATCTCTCACATTCTCTAATTCTCTTACCATCCAAAAGAACATTATTTTATAAATAAAATTTTCTAACTATTGGTCTTCCATGGAGGAATCTGAAGCGAACAACTTTTCTCTTTACATTCGAGGTTGTCTCTTCATTTCCAGGTATTCACTCTCAAATTTAAAGGATAAGTCAAGCAAAATAAACCTCATATTATTCAAAATCGAAATAACATAAGCCAACATTAATGATTACATGAGATAGGGCTCAGATGCATAAGAAAACACATTTTAATGTGGGCTAGTTAAAGGGATAGTGCATTAAAGTCTAGGGTAACACAATATAAAAAGTAAACGACTTGCTTTATAAAGTTGTTTCTTAGTGCAGAAGGTGCATTATTATCATAATGATATGAGAGTACATGACCACATATTCTAGCAACACATTCTCTCACATTAACAACATCAACAACTTCATCTGTGCATACATTAATTCCATCATCCTTTGATACTCCTTTGTTTTGAAGTCAATAGTTTTGTTTTTTTGTTAATAAATTTGCCTTTAATCTAAAAAATTATCAATACCTTTGCCTTGCATCAAAACATTGTCTTGAATTCTCATTTCCTTTCCTTGTATCTTTGCAACACCTCTTCAACAATGATCTCTACAACATCTCTTCAAACATTTCTCAAAGGACCATTTAACAAGTACAATGCATCAAGCCATGAAAAGCATCAACATCCTCAAGCAACATACTCAACAACATTTTCCCTTTGCATAACAACTTCTTCATGCATCAACATCATCAAAATAGTGGTAAAAAATATAGCAACATCACAACATAAACAACATAACATGGAAATATATGCAAGAAGTTCAACATATGTATCACAACATCACACCATATGCATATGCAAGCAACCTCAACTTCTTTGCAACCTCAAAAACCTTTGCAACATACCTTGCATCTCCTTTGTTGTCAATGAAAACAATGCCAACAATCTCGTGCTTTGGCATTGATGGAAGCACTATTATCCTCCCCCTTTTTTTCCTTGAGAATCATCTTCCTTACCTATGCTTGCCACCCCCTTTGACATCAATGGCAAGGGGATCTTGTTTGAATAAGTTTTTGCATGTTCTTTAATCTCCTATATATATGTTTTTGTATGAAACCTTAGTATTAGTTGATTAATATTTCAACATATGGTGAGTATTTTGTTTCATCATTAACAACTATGTCCTTATGTTCAATGAATCCAAGTAAAGGAAATAGTTGGTTGTTCTCTAAATTTATCACTCTCCCATCTTCATGAGTTATATGAACAATGCCACCAATTTTTCTTAGGCTTTATGAGAAACAACCAAATAATTTACATGGAAATTCTTGATTGCACTTACACCCAAGTATGCACTTACACTTTTTCCTACTTCACAAGATGTGTTTGACTTGAATTCATTCCAAAATATACATTTGATACAAGAAGCTCTTGAGTTCAGAGTGTGTTTGAATGCCCACCTTCCCTTGATTTTGTTTACAACAAGCTTCCTGGGAAACAACGTGATCTTCTCCATACAATTGTAAGAATGAAGTTCCAATTATTGTTTATAAAGGAAGCTTCAATTTGATTCACCATAACCAATACATTCCTATGTCCCATGAAGGGGTAAAATAGTCAAATGGATTCTTCTCAGCTTTTGAATCTCTCAATAGTTGACTAGCATTATGTATATACAAAAGCAACTACCTATAATGCTATCCATCACTGTTTAAAAAACAAATGAAATCGAATTTTAAGTATCCAACCCATGAAACTAAATTTTCATACAAATGAATAAAGTATAATATAAGGATTGATGAGTTTGATGTTGTTCCTTTTAACACAACCTCCCTTTCTGGTTGACCCTCGAACGAATATTGCAGCCTCGTGTTTGTTATTTCAATGGGAGAACAAATAATACATGCCAAAAAGCGTGCCATAGATCCTGCTACTAAATGAGCACATGGTGCAAACAATAGTGTATTCCTATGTGAAAAGTCTTCAAGCCTGCTACTAAATGAGAATATGGTGCAAACAATGGTGTATTCCTATGTGAAAAGTCTTCCAGCCAACCTTCAAAGATGTCATAGCATGACATATACATTCCCATAGTTGGCTTCGCCAACTTTAGACCAATGCTTGTTTTAGCTTGATGAAGGTCATTATCGACTTCTGAATTCTGCGCATCAAATGCTTTGTCATAACCTGCTCGATGTCCTCTTTTGTCATGAGATTCTCTATTATAAACTGCTCTTTGTCCTCTTTATTCTTCAAATTTAAATCTTTGGAACGAATAGTGGATCATAGTTATAGGAGTGTTACATTTAATCGTGACATGAGTCTTTCAACGTTACAATTCTCGGCAACTCAGTCACTTGGCGTTCCTCCGCTGTCCACATGATCTGTTCATCTGGCACCTTGGTCTGGATTCTCTACATTGCGATTCCATTGAGTATCCATTTGATAGACCAACACTCTGTCCATTTTCCCACAACATCTCTGTCACCTCTATTCCCATAATAGCTACACTTTAAAATTCCCAATCAAATATGTGCTTCTCTACCTTTCTGCCATCTTGCTCTGCGTCTCTGTCATCTTCGCATGCCTCTCCGTCCTATAACGTGCCTATACCAATCTTCTGAAAATTCTCTATCATGAGTGTAACGTTCTTTACATACAATGACTAGGTAACGTTCTCTAAGGTTACTATTTATTTGTCCAACACAACACCTGTCACATTCACAATAGTCAATGAGGGCCCATCCTGAGCCAACCCCATTTACATTTCTCACTTTTGGCTGTTAACTCCATCGATAGCACAATCGCTCTGTAACAATGCGTGGGAAGTGGATGAGTGGTGATCTATTCATTTTGTATTCAATAGTGTTTCATCTTCCATCAGGTCAATTTCTCACAATTTCTTCGCTACAAGTGTTGTAGTCTGGCTCTTCAATACCCATAGTTCATGAGGATTTGCTACGTTCCAAATCATATTAGTTATTATCTTTGCAAAGTGTTCCCTTTCTTCAGTGTTGAGATCAAATGTATTAATAATGCAACGTGATACCTCGTCCTCTGCCAGATATTCTAATGGGTTCTTCCATGGGTCTCAGATCTGGACCTTGATCTTCGTCGCTACCTTTTGATCTCTAGTTTTCCGTGGCGAGTAGAATTAGAATGAATATTGTTATCATCTTCTTCGTCACTGTTATGGGAGGCATGGCCAGTCACCTCTTTTCCATTGTATATTCTCATGCAGCTACTTCTCTCTGAATACCCGAAAAATGGAATGACTATTTTTTAAAATGTGATTGTTCCATGACAGTGCAATCCCTCTTCATGCATGCTGCCACCCACATTTGTTTCATAGCAATCTATCATTAAATGCATGATGCCATCAACTTCCATTATCATTTTTAAGCATTAGATATGCCCTTTTGTTAATTTTGTAAGTCTAAGTGGCTTGTCATGCCACAAGTTCCTTCAAGGTTGGGATCACTCTTCTCCGAATGCATACATTTAGAACATACGCTTTGGGGCTCAAAAATATTGGGCTTCTTCTTATTCGAATTCGCACCAAATTTAATGAGTATCATTTTAGAATCCTTTATATCAAAGTCTCAATAATGATCTTGACCAATGGATCCCCCAGCTTGACATTCCATCTCCAAATGATCTTAGATTAAGCCTCATCTCCATGATCCAGAGTGTGATTTGCTGAGCATGTAGATGCATATGTAGATGTCGCAGCCTCCGACCAAAAATAGTGTTGGGTTAGAGGAAGAAGAATACTAGTTTAAATATCTATAGTCCTATTCTCTCCTCTAACAGTCGAAAGACCTATCAAAATTTTGTGTTGGCAGGGAAGTTGTATTTTTGATAGATCATTGAAGATAAATATTGAAGCAACCATAGATAACCAGGACCCCTTTTGTCTTCCTTTTTTATTTTTATTATTATTATTAGTTCTTGCTAGGACTGTTAGCGTTTTATCCGCCATTGACTCCCTATTAATTTGGGTTGACCAGAGCATTTAATTGATGTTTTTCTCTTTTACCCAAAGTTTTATTTTAAAGCCTTGATGTTTCTTGCTTTTTATCCAAAGTTTTATAAGGTCTTATTGCAGGGTTGCTGAATTTCCAAATCCAAAAAAAAATTTAACCAAAGTTTGGATGGCTTGTTTCGCTTTGTGAATTTTAGACCAAAGTTTGGATTTAGCTTTGTGAATTTTAGTTGGTACGTGTTCTGAGTGTCCTGCATGCAGGACAGATGTTTGCATATGGTTCAACTGGGCCAGATATTTGGAGATGGGGCACTTGTAAACATCTCCACTTTTGATTTAATTTAAGGTTGAATTTGACGTTCTTCACTTGTCTAGAACGATTTAGCTAACCACCCACCAGTTTGCCCGAAAAATCTGTCATTTGCACTCCTCCTTGAGATGACTCTTCAAAGCAGGGCGTCTTTGGACCAGGCATAGCAGGTAACTCTTGATTTTTCATTGGTAGTGTTACTGCTTCTTGGTACTGCTCCTTGCTGTAAGAGGGTTCAAAACTTCTTTGGTTGTTTTATTTTCTGAATTTAATGCTTAAACTTTATGTTGTGTTTTATAGACGTCCTACTTGTTTTGTCTAGGAAAAATTCAGAACTCGTAACAAAGGATGATTACGAAAAGGAACTTTCTTTGGAAACTTATAAGGTTTTAGGGGATCTTTTGCACCCCTCTATTTTAGTTTAGCCACTATTGCTGGCTGTAATCACTAGTCCCTTTAACCTATTTTGGTCTTTAGTAGATATGAATTTCAATTTTAATTTCGTAGGATTTCTCACGCCCTGGATCTTGTCTGAAGCTATCTGTTTGAGACTCTTATCCTTTTTTTCCTTGAAATTGGAAAATGTGAAACTAACTCAGTTTTGATTCGTTTTAAACTATAAAAAATATTTGAGGGGATAGTCTACTAATCTCTGTTGTTGCTACATATACGGTAATGCTCAACCCAATGAACAATATCTATTGTTGCCATTTGAGGGTTTATTTGGTTTAGTTTCTAAATAGTTTGAGTGCGATTCAGCCTTATTTAAGTGTTAAATGTCTGTTTTTCTTGGAAGAAATGCACCTTAACGAGAAGCTAAAGGAAAAGTGGTTATTAGTTAATGAAAGTAACATATTTAAGATAAATGGATATTCCAGGCATTGGTACTCTTTCCAAAGTCTGCCAATGAAGTTCTTTCTTTCAGATTTGGAGCTCTATTATAATTGTGTTAACATATTTGCGATGCATTCTCTCTTGTGTTGGTAAATTGACAATGATGTTGCTTAATGTGTGCAGTCCTGCGCATGTCATGTGATTGCTTGAGATAGTGCGCACTAATAAGACGTCTCTGCAAACCATAGTAGACTTGATTGGTCTTTCAAAATCTTTAAAAAAGGTGCCAGTTGTGGTGAAAAGTTCACCTGGATTTGTTGGCATGTATCCAATTGCAACTTTCGACATGAACAGGTAACATTGTGTCTCTATATTTCTCTAATTTCCATACTTATTGGAAATTGGTTGTCCTTGGCCTAATCCTGCTTGGCTTCTGGTGCAGGTTAAGTTCCCTAGCTTCCCCGTCATTCTATTTTGGTTGCAGTCGTGGCTAATGTGGAGGATCCAAAAAAAGATTTAACCAAAGTTTGGATGGCTTGTTTAGCTTTGTGAATTTTAGACCAAAGTTTGGATGGCTCATTTAGCTTTGTGAATTTTAGTTTTGGGTAATGAGGATGTTATATATACCTGAGGTTCACCAGATTGAATCCAAGATCATCACGCAGCCGCTATAGCCTAAAGAAATCCACAATCAGGTCGAGGGACCTGGAAAATTTGATCTGTAATAAGTTAGCTCTAAAATCATACAATTATCACATTTCATAGAATTCGGTATTTTTGGTTTATTTTTTATTTGATTGCAAATATTAAAAATATTTTGGAATTGTGAACTCAAACAAATAATTTTTTTTTGATGTTCCTTCTTGAAATCTTTAATCAAATTTTTTGGAATTTAGCAAAACCTAAAATATTCTTGAAATCTTCACTAACGTTTCTTGAAATTTGGCAAATTCTAAAATGTTTTTGAGTTTAAATTCCTCTACCAACAATTTTGAATGCATTTTGGCAATTCGTCAAAGTTTCCAGAAATGTTGAGGATTTTGAGATTCGAGAGCCGTCCCATGGAATGCGGTAGCGACGTGAGCTGGTTCGAATGGACATCGAGAGTCTTCAAATTCACTAGACTAGTCACAGATTAGAAATTCATTCAGTTATTACAAAAATCACAAAAAAAATTATATTTCATGCTGTCAACCCTATGCAATGCTACCTTTACCGCAATGTTGTTTCTAGAAAGATCAATGTTGTTTAATGTCTACCTTCATATTTTTCCCAAAATCAGCTTCGGCTCTTGAGATCTTGTAGAGTTCTTCAAGCTGTACAACAGATATGTGCGAAGCTTTTTGTGCTTCTGCAATTTTCATTGCCTCGCCCTCCATTGCAGCCTGCAGTGTTAAATCATCCTCTTAGACAGAAAACCAAAACCACATTTGTAACAGACACTTGTGGTCCATGCATCGCATCGAACTCGCGGCACACGTCCGCCTCATGCGATGTCTCACCAGCATAAAGGCGAAGTGTTGCTTGTTGTTTGTTGTGGCAGACCCTGGCAGAGACTACCACCACTGCATTGGCTCCCTTGTTATTGTCTAGGGCTATTGATGTTTTATTTCCTTCATTTGGATAGTTTAAAATAGACTCCTTTGTTTGATATCAAATGTTAGCACTACCATATTATGTTTCAGAGAAGTAGATAGTCCATGAATCCTTGGAATTTACTCATGTTTGCTTGTAAATCCAGGAGATTACAATGAAAAATCATTTTGTCTTTTTCCCTCAGGAAAATAAATAGCATTGAAAGAAAAAAAAAAGCATTTTGTTTCCTTATCAGCTTTAGAATTTAATTCTCTTCTTTTCCTTTAGCAATTACTTTCAATAAGTACTTCTCCTTTTTGTAAATACAAGTAAAATGCCTTGATGGGGAGAGCATCCCCATAACCATGACTACGTAAGGGAAAAAGGACCAATGATATATAGTTACATAGAATAAGTATAACACCTCCAAACGTAACAAAAAAACGACCACATACAATGCCAAAATCACAACAAAATACACATTCCCCCTACAAACCGGTGCCATGAACACCAGAGGCAGACAGAAGCTCAACTCAAAGACGACACAAGTTGCAATGGGCGCTCCTAATACTTTTTCCGGAATCAAGGTAATATACTAGTATTAATAAATTATCATTATTATAAGATATATCGATTGAAACAAATATAGAACTATCTGTACAACTAATTCAAAACTAATTGAAAGTATTCAATGTACAATTAGTTTGAATTATTGTTCTCATTCTCTAAACTATAAATTATATTATGCAGTTTTTACTATTTAAACTATTGTTTTCTATTATTCTCATTTTCTATGGTTTTTCTTATGTAAATTATTGTTCTCAAAATTTTTTGTTTTAATTGGCATTGTTATTTTTCACTATTGTTCTTTAATAACTAATTGTTTTTAAGTTTTAACAAGTATGGTTCTCTAAATTATTGCTCTTCTTCTCTAAATTATTATTATCTATATTACTGTTCTATATTGTTATCATTTATCAATTTTCTATTTTTAATAATTAGATTTCTTTCTTAGTAATAACTAATTTTTCTTTTCTTTATCTTGCCCATTTTTTATGGTTACATTTTCTTTATTATTCTTGGTTTTTTTATTTGTTTGTTTATAATTCACTCACTCTATGTTGCTAACTATTGCATAGTTCTATAGCTCTCTATTGTAAACCATAGTTTTCTCTTTTTTATTATTCCCTATTATTTTGTCTTATTATATATTCTAATTCTATTGTTTTTTATTTTTATTTTTCCATTCTTCTTTATTGTATTTCTTATCCTAAATTATAAATGATTGTTCTATTTTTATTGTTATGAGTTGTTATCATATATATAACAACTCATAACAAATATTTTTATTTTTAGTTCTAACAACTATTGTTCTTATTCTCTAAATTACTGTTATCTAAAATATTATTTTGTGTTTTGTTTCTCTCTATTGTTATTAACTTGTTTTTTTCTTGTTTTCTTTATTATTCTAGTTCTCTATTATAGTCTTTTATCTATGGTAAAATTCACTTAGTATTGCCTTCTTTAAGTTCTTTTAATTATCTATTTTTTATTAACTAGTTTTAATTTCCTATTGTTAATAATTGGATTGTTTTAATTGGAGTTTTAGTTTTTTTTCTGTATTTTCACTATTGCTATATTATCTTTATTATTCTTGTTCTCATTTGTTTTCTCTCATCCTCTATACCCTATAATTCTCTGATTTTCTATGGAAAACTATTGCATATTTATTTAACTCTCTATTGAAAATTATACTTTGCTCTATTTTTCTTATTTTTTTAATCATTTGTTTAGTTATATATTCTCTAATTATATTATTCTCTATTATTTTCTATTATATAATTTTCTTGTTCTAGATTGTAGATGATTGTTCTATTTTTGTTGTTATCCATTATTCTCATTATATAAACTATTGTTATATAATAAATGTTTTTCTAGTATTCCTTTGGTTCTCTAAATTGTTAGTATATTGTTCTCTTCTTTGTTTCTCTTTATTGTTAGTAACTTATTTTTTCTTAGTTGTCTATTATTTTATATTTACTCTATAAACTTCTTATTTGTTGTAAAATTCTCATAGTATTGTTTTGTTATCTATTAACTAGTTTTTTTATTAATTGGTTTGATGTCAAATATATATTAAATTTTTTCCCATGTTTTATATTGTTAATAACTCCAATGTTTTCTTATGAATTATTGCTTATTTTTTTCCTTTTTTCTATTATTCTAAGTATTTATCTCTATATTTCCTTTACTATTTATTTTTCCTTTGTTTTCTCTCACCCCTATAGTGCATAGCACTATAGTTCTCTTACTCTCTATTGCATATTTGTTTAGCTCTATATTGTAAACTATAGTTCTATCTATTTTTCCTATTTCTAACTATATTAATGTTCTCTGTTGTTTTGTCCTATTTTTCTTGATTGTAGATTTTTCACATTATCCATTTTAAATAGTTGTTATGTTTTTATTGTTATCAATTATTCTCATTATATTAACTATATTAATTAATTTATATAATTAACATGGATCCTTCTTAAATTCTACCAACCACCCAGAAGATGAATCTATTAAGATTCAAATTTGAGAAAGGTTTATACCTCAAAGATTTGATTCCTCTAGGGATTTTGGGTCGATCAAGATGTTAAGATGCAATCTATCATGGTTTTTTTTAAAAACAATTTTCGTTTGAAAATTTATATTTAGGGTTAAAATGGATCTATTTGGTGGTTTGAGGCAAAACATTAATAAAATGTTATATATATAAATATATATATATTGATATATATATATAATATATAATTAATATATTATATATAAAGTATATATATATATATAAATATATTATATATATATATATATATATATATAAAGCCAATAGGTGAATTATTTTTTGTTATTAAATTTTTAAATTGTTCCAATTGTCTATATGATCTTATTTGTTGATTTTTCTCTATATATGTATTATTACATGATTATTTTTGTTGTTAATATTACATTGTCAACTTCCTATTAACATTGAAGAATGAACAATGCATACTTGAAATATATTTGTTTTTGATCCATATTAAACTTTTTTTTATTAAATTTTTTAAATATTATATATCTATTCATATTAAAAATGAAAAAAAATAAATCACAACAAGCCTTTCACAATGGAAAGTGAAGATGTTAGAAAAAAATCACTAATTGTTTGTTATTAATATTATTTTTGGTTTAAATATTACATGTAAAATGTACATACATTAATTTTTTTTTTCTATGGTTTAGGGACCTTGGAGATCAATGATGGCTACATTGTACCATGTAGATCCACCCAAAGGGATCACTTCTTATTAGCTAAACCAAGAGTGTTGAGAAAATTGAATCCATGACCTCTCAATAGAAAAGATACTTTAGAGGACTAGATCAATTGAGTTAACCCTAGGGGCTCATTGAACATACAATAAATTACACATCATATACTATTAATAATATTATATTTTGTGTGGAAGAGATGTTGTAATGTCTTGTCATGTCATGTTAAACATATGATAATTTAATCTTTATATTATCGAACCTACTTAGCATCATTACATATTTAAAATAAAATCAATAACTATAGAAAAATAAAATAGCATATATAAATAAATAAAATTATTTAATTAATAAAATAGCTATTTTATTTTTATGGAATCTCTAATTGTAGCCAATAAGATAAAAAAATAAAATTATTCAATTAAAATGAAATATTCAATTTACCATTATGTAAACATTTTGACTCATGGTTTTCACAACCCATGATATTTTCCCATGCTATTCTTCTCTAAAGTAGCCTATTTAAAGGCATAAAATGCTACTGATTTTTTCACACATAAAAATAACCAATTGTCAATTTGTTGTGTAAAATTTGAATCTCTTTTTGTATGAGAGCTATATATAGACATAGAAGATTCAGAGAGTGATATATATTTTTTTAATTATATTTTAAATCTTTGGCTAATGGTTTGTGTAAATAAAAGAAAAA
>APFE031639658.1:1920-19490 GCA_000404065.3 Pinus taeda | reverse complement strand
TGGTAGTTGAATAGTCCAATCAGATTTGGGGGAGGAACGATTGATTGTGTTGGCTTTCATCACATGGTAGTCTATATATCTATGGAGAACATAGTCTTCTAAGTTGATGAGCACAATCGAGTCTCCAGGCTGATGGAAGTTAGTAGATTGTATATGAGGTCAATCCTCCTGAATGATGAGAGTCAATCATCTATTTAAAATACATATTTTTCTTAATAGAAGAATTAGATCAACACAACAATAGAAAGGGTGGTTTTCTTATAGGTGAAAGGTTTTCAACCAGATATTTTGTGTTTTGTATGGATGCTTTTGTGGTTATGCTTTATGGGTTCGTTGTGCATTGTTTCTATCATGGTTTTTTATTTAGCTTCTTATATTTTTATATTCATGTGATTTTATACTATGTTACTAGTTATATGCATCATTCATTAAGTGAATCTTAAATTAGTAAAATTGTTAAGAAGATCACACTATTGATTCACACCCTCACCCCCTCTTCCCCTCCCAATTAGTGCTCAAAGGTTTCCAACATTTAAAAAACAAAACAAGTAACAAGTTTATTAACTATAAATATTCACCACAATTTACTATGGATATTTATAGTTTGTAAATAGACTTTGTTATAATATCATGGGTTAGTACCATGATTCATCAATACCACATGCCCAAAGACCATTACTTATTTTGCACTAAGATATTTTTCTATATTAATTTTAATTTTAATTTTATTTTATTACATATTTTTAATTAAATTTAATTTAAAAAGAAAATAATTACTTTAAACATAATATCAATTCTTTATCTTTACCAAATACTAAAAAAATTTTCATATATTATTTAAAATTAAATCGCCTTCTACTCATGTGTAGTTATTAATTGTTAAATTAATAAACATACCTATATATATATATATTATATATATATATATATATATATATATATATATAAATTCATATATATATCCTTGTTATCTACCTTAATGTTACACCAAACTATTGTATGAATGGTAATTCTAGCTTCTACGTCAAATGATCAGAGAACTCTCACGATTGGAAAACAATGTTTAAATTTGAAAAGTTGGTTGGTTACATATTTATTCGAGATAGTGGTTACCCTTTTTTGTTTGTTAGGTAATGGGAGTCTTGCGATGATTAACAGGCCTAACATATGGCTTGAGTAACTGCAACCTGAGGGCATTTAAGCCATCAAAATCACATGAGAATCACACTCTTCTTGGGCCACACTTGGAGTTCCTTAATAGAACACCTTGTAAGTGTCTATTCTATGTCCTATAAAGTGAATTTTGATTATCCTCTTATATTAGATTAAGAATTAAGAATTAATGATTTTTTTTGTTTTTATTTTTTAATATTAACTATTTAAATTTTTTATTTTAATAATAACATTTATTTAGTTTTTAAAATTAGTAAGTAAATTAAAAATTCACACACATCTAAGTTTTATAGATATGTGTATCTAATTTCTCATATATAAGCAATTTCAAATAAAATTAAAAAAATAAGAAAAACCAACCATCTTGGTGGATGAGACTCCAAAATAAATATTGGATGATGTGATACTCACAATTATAAAAAGGTTAAAATGATACTCTAAAATATGTATAGAATTCCTATATTGCTAAGACTTTAATATACGCAAAAATGTGTTAAGAAAATGTCCATCTTTGTCTCCACTAACGTCATGCAATCCTTCACTATTCACGCTTAAATCTAATGCCTAAGGGTAATTCCTAAATATTGAAGCTTAAAATATGTTAATACCTGGTGTGGCATGCCCATAGCCGTGAGCCATTTAATGCTATAGAAAACCCTAACCTATGGATATATAGCAATCAAATTGAACGCTTTTTTTAGTTGTTCAATATAAATAGCACAACTAATTTGTTTGGTCTACTTGGTTGAAATAGTGATTTTATATTTGATTTTGAAAGTGCTCAGTAAATGTTTTAGTGTGGTTATAATGTTGATACATCAGAGTTTTATAAAATGGATTTACTTATTAGCATGATTAAGAAAATGCAATCCTTCACTATTCACACTTAAATCTAATGCCTAAGGGTAATTCCTAAATATGAAGCTTAAAATATGTTAATACTGGTGTGGCATGCCCATAGCCGTGAGCCATTTAATGCTATAGAAAACCCTAACCTATGGATATATAGCAATCAAATTGAAAGCTTTTTTTAGTTGTTCAATATAAATAGTACAACTAATTTGTTTGGTCTACTTGGTTGAAATAGTGATTTTATATTTGATTTTGAAAGTGTTCAGTAAATGTTTTAGTGTTGTTATAATGTTGATACATCAGAGTTTTATAAAATGGATTTACTTATTAGCATGATTAAAAAATGAATTTATTAAAATTTAAAAGATGTGAATACCATAGTTCTCATGCCTTGAATACATTTATGCTTAAATTCGAAAGAAATTGAATTTGAGCCTTAGTATCAATAGATTTTTTCTCAATTTAGCTTTTCTCAAAATCCATAGTTGTACATCACCTATTATTATCAACGTCTTTTCCTATCCAAAAAAAACCCTTTTCCCCACTTTTCTCCTTCCAAAATCCCCCTTTTCCCATTTGACAGTTCTCTTCCTCGTCATGACATAAAATATTTATTATAATAAGCTAATATCATCACCTTTAGTTTCAATAAAATAGGGGAAACAAACTCTAAAATCATAAGAGATGATTTCCCAAATTTTAAAAAATTTACATTCACTTTCTCATACTTTATTTAAGCCATAAGCTAGGATCCTATTAAGAATAGGATACCTATACATAATTCTAAATATGATACATGGCTTAATACCTATAAATAATTCTAAATATGATACATGGCTTTATAGTATGAAGTGTTTGCAATATACGTCCAAGTCTTAAGAGGGTAATTAATAGTTGGTCACCCTCATATTGGTCAAAACTAAACTAGAACTCCAATTTTAGTTATAAAAGAAAAAAATGAGATGTAAAGTTAACGCACTCTAACTAGATTGAAAAAATAAGAAAAGTAACACAAAGAATAACTGAAACAATTGTAATTGGAAGGTCGATTATTATGTTTCTACTATAACACATAAAATGTTCTCGGTAGCAATGATATCTACATATACTTATGTAATTTACTAAATTAGGAAATATTAATTTATACATGGCACTATGACAAGTTACAAAGGATATACGAAATATAAACAACATAACCTTGTATTATTAGTCCCTCCCTGGGACTATTAGCGATCGATAGATTGTTGACCGAGCATTAGTTTATACTTTGACCAGTTTTTTTTCCAATGATTTGGCATGTTAACCTAAGTTTAATGCTCTCAATTTCATACAAAAAAATTTTAAGCAAAGTTTTTGGTTTGCAAAACAATTGAGGCCTTATTGCAGCCTTCACATCGTTCGATGCAAAAAGATTGCCGCAATATCATCTTATCCTAAGTAGGCTGTGGAGGCAAAGTTTGTAATATGATCTTATCCTAAGTAGGCTGGTTGAAGCTGGAAGTTATTTTATCCAAAGTAGGCTGGTTGAAGCTGCAAGTTATTTTATCCAAACTTTGATTGCCAACTTCCACAACACGAATTTTTCATGGCCATAGCCACTTGTCTTCAGTTGGCCACTTGTCTTCTATTGTTCTTCAATTCTAAATGCTATATGGCAGTGTGCTCGCCCTTTTGTCCGCCATTCATTCCTGTCAGCGCTACCCTACAACCAAGCTCCACCATGGTAGCGGCTAAGCTTCACTTTTCACTGCATTCTGCCCTTCCAGATTTGGTTTGGTTCAGGTATCCTTGCTAGCATCTGACTAATCTACTAGTTAAACTTATATTCCTTCTTCTGCAAGGGTAATTTTCTGCGCGACTTACTGTCTTCGCCTTCTTTGAACAAAATACCGCTACAATTATGGAAATAGGTTCTTGATCTCTTGCAGGGTTATCATTATGCTGTGGTAAATGGCTATAATTTAACCTCTCGCTTAGTTTTTCAGTTTATTTTTTTTAAATGACAGTAAGCATTTACAGTGTATGCTTGCAGCGTTCAATATGCTTTCTAGTGGTGGTCTACTAGTATATGCCCTTGCTCCCTTTGTGAAATACTCAGGTAAGTTCTTTGTTCTCCCAATGAGTGAGTTCTTAATATCATTGTTTGTGCTGGAAGAAGTCCCAACCTAGCTCCATTGTTCCCTTCCTTGCAGGAAATTGGTCGCCGACTATGTGTTACATACATTATTTTTGGTTATATCCGGTGATTTGGTTTTCCAGGTTCCTCAGTTATATCTATATCACGACGTCCACCTGCAATTTTAAAATTTAGAACCCTAATATATTTTGGGTTTTTCCATTCGGACCGTTTTCTTTGATATTTGTTATTGATGGACCGTCCACCATAATATAGGGTTCTGAATTTTACTTTTTATACTATATATGGATAGTTAATGAGCGTCTATAAATTTTCTTTCAGGGTTTGGAATTTAAATAATATAGGATCTGAATTTTATTTTTTATACTATATATGGATATTTAATGAGTGTTGTAAATTTTCTTTCAGGGTTTCGAATTTAAATAATATATTTCGGGTTTTCCGTTCGCACCGATTTCTTTGAGAATTTTGGTGGACGGATCTCGACCATATAGGGTCTAGATTTTATTTATACTATATATGGACAGTTAATGACGGTCTTCCAATTTTCTTGCGTGGTTTCGAATTTAAAACTTATTATTGTTCTTTTTCGAATTACTGTAATCAAGCCTTCTTTAGTTTAGGAGATAGCTTTGGAAATATAGTTCAATTCACTCATTATATGCTTAATGATTTTGTTATTTATCAGTGTGCTGTTGTGAATAATATGCATAATATTTCATTAGCTCTCAGAAAATTTATATATAAATTTTTATGCATCTCCATTAGGCTTGCTTTTAATTTAAGTAGGTAGGTTTCGAGTGTAGGGAACCATATTTGTGTTCGACATTTCACTTATTTGTTCTGAAAATGACCAGACTTCACTTCTGATATCCCTGAGTTCCCTGGTCTCAACCTTTCATTCCTGTAATAAACATTTATTATATAGTGATAGTCTAGATTCTATTTAAATTTTACAATGGTTGAATTTAATTACAAAGATGATAACTGGTATTAGATTTACTTGCAACTATTTTTGTTCAAAGCAGTTCTTGATTTACTTGGTTATTGATTTACTTGGTTCGAACCAGACAGCTTGATTTAGTTGGCAAGGGTTATTTCATTCCTTGTAGCTATAGTATATATAGCTACTATATATATATATTTACTTTATTTCTATAAATTACCACTAAACCACAACTCAACAATGGTTTTAATGATTTTGTATACGCTCTTGGGGCCACCTATGTCGATATTTTCCATTGGCAACATTTAATGCAGATGTTAGCTACCATTATTTGCACAACAACTTGCTAATTTGCAGCTAATTTAGTCGTCGTTAATTTTCTTCACTGGATAGAGATAATTTACTAATATTGTAGATGTTAGCTAGCATTATTTCCACACCAACTTGGTAATTTGCAGTTCAATTTAGCTTTACTCGATAGAGACAAATTACTAATATTCACGTGTTACGAATTTAAAGTAATTTTTTATTATTAAAATCTATTTGCTTGAGTGAATGTATCTCAGCCATTAGTAAAGAATTAGCGAAGTCGATTTGTTGTTCACGCTCGTTCAGCCATCCCTCTGATATCTCTTCAGCGTTACACACATTTTCTGGCATAGACCGTCATCTGAATTTGAATTTATTAGCTGCGTCTTTAAGAGATTCGAAAGCAGGATCTTCTGAATTTCAGAGTTTACTTTCTTGGCGGAAAGAATGTTCATAGTTTGTGAAGACAGGGTAGGGGATTGAATCCGGTGCAGCTGTGGAGGATACAATTTCGGGAACTCGTGCAGGGAGACGAAAATAAGGCCATTGAAAAAGGGAAAGCAAGGTCTGTCAAGTTGTGGTAACACGGCTATTAAACGTATTTTGCGGTTCCATCCCCATGATTGTAGGTGGCTGCACGGTGGGAGAGAAGCCTTGCCCTCGGAAGGCGGCAACCCCCCCTGATCTCCTCTTTCTCCCAGGAGGTGGCTGCGACCAAGCCCTTTGTTGCCCCGCCCATCCATTTCTTCTGAGCAAAGAAGAAATAATTTGGGAGAGGTAGAGGTCGTTTATCTTAGTTTGGGCGCTAATTAATCGCTCATATTAACCACAACCATGTTGACCATAAAGAAGTCTATTCTATCTAACTACAGGAGGGCTCCGAAGGGCTTGGCTATGGCCACAACTGTTTAGGCCAACGCTGTGTTCCAGGTAAATCTTTTAATTCCCTTTTTATCTTTCCAAGAATCACTTTTTGGCCGCTTAAAACAAAATCTGTTATTTTCTCTTCTGTTTTGCATATTTGGGATTTTAGTTTGGTTCATTTAATCCTACAAATCTACTCTATCCAAGAATTGTTTATTGATCACTAGTTTTGGGCTAAAAATTTGCCGATACTCTGGATTTCAGATACTTGAACTTAGCAACTATATATAGTCATGATGTAAGGAAAACTGGTGTGGTTGGTAGGGCTGTATTGGACTGTGAAAAACATCTAGCTTATAACATTGTTTTATTGTCCAGAAACAATAAAAGAAAAATCTCAAGAGAAAAATGGGGTACTTACTATTGGACCATTTTAACAGGTACTTACTATTGGACCATCTTAACTACTTTCGGCCGCCTCTTCAAGAAAATAAGAAAAATAAGAAATATGTTTCCAAGCCGCTTCTGTAAGAAAAATAAGAAATCTGTTGCCAAGCCTGATCTGATACTGTAGATTGAGGCTTTGTCGCTGAACATTTTGGAGCCAGGGTTCGAGGGGAGACATTTTCCTCAAATAAAATTAGATAATGCAACCATTTCAATGCCATTGTATACTTTGTTTCCTTGCGTTCAGAACAATCGATTCTTATTTTCTCTCAACTTCTTCGTATTTTCGCTGTGCAATTCTTCACGATGTCGCAGATTGGCGTAGTGGAAACATGCACATAGACATCTGGGCAGCAATCGAGGCATACAGAAGCAATTAAGAAAACATGGTGTGGTTGAAAACACAGTTGTGGAGAGTGGGTGCATGCAAGTCCACTTGGCAGTTCCTTTTATATTTTATTTTAAATTATTTCATTTAAAATGATTTATTGATTATTACATTTATTTATTTATTTTAATTAATTTTGTTATTTTTTAGTTATACATATTAAAAAAAATGAATACCAACAACTTTACTCATGGATAACAATTTCTCTCTTGCAGTTAAGCTAAAGTATTTTTCTTTTAAAACACATTGACTTACACTGAGAGAACCGCGGCCGCCGACGATTATTTTTATTATTATTATAAAAATTAAAATGTTTTTCCTTTTAATTTAAAAAATATTAAAAATATAAAAATTATATTTTATATTAAAATAAATTAACTAAATTGGGAAAAACAAAATGACTAATTTTTTTTTAAATATAAAAAATACATTTTATATTAAAATATATTAATTAAATTGAAAAAAAAGAATGACTAATTTTCTTTTTAAAAGGTTAAATTTTGATGGATTTTTTTTTTAAAGGTTAAATTTTGATAGAATCTTCCTTAAATATATGCAACGAATTACACATTGAACGAATTATTTCAGTTCCATTTCAAATCGGACAGTATACAATCCATTTGTGTTGTCCTTGTAGACCTCGGAACTATTTTAGTTCCATTTCAAATCAGACAGTATACAATCCATTTGTATTGTCCTTGCAGACCTCGGCAGGGACTACCGCCACGGCAGTGGCTCCTTGTTTAGAATGTGCCCTTCATCATGTGAGCAAATTAATAGAAATATCCAATAAGGAAACATTAACTATGTATTTAAACTAACCTTACTTCATTTATACATAGGAAGATAAGAAAGGAAAAGAAAGTAGATTCTACTATGAGAATATCTACAATGTATTGTAGCTTCTCTTCTCTCTATAAAGGTTAATTTTAATGGTTCCTAATATTATTTCAATTAACTTTATTAACCACATTGTATATGAGAATTAAAATCTTCCATCTACTTCCAATACTAAATGTTGGAATATTTTACAAAATTAGTTGTAAGTATGTATTTCATAGAGTAGAAAACATATTTCAAAACATAACTGGATGTTATTTAAAAACAATATTGCATGTTGAAATAATTCATTCTAAGCTGTATGGATTCAATAAAAATAATATGGGTCACAATTTTGCAATGAACATCTGTAGCAAGTGAACTTTTCAATATTACGATATTACATAATATTTAATTCAACATAATTTTACATTGTAACATGATATTGAATTCAACATCTTAACATTGAAATATCATATAATGTTGATCTCAACCTCTTCACATCATAGTGTTACATAACTGTTGGGTGCAGGAATTGCGCTTGAGCAAACTTCTCAACACTTAATTATCAACCCGGGGGTTTCGTAAACGTAGAGAAGAAGCACAGGCAATACCAGAAATGGTATGAACTTTTCCTATTTCTAATCCTACTTCATAAAGGAAATGCTTTGCAGAATCAGATAGAAAACAATTGAAAAGGCAATTAACACCAAGGAAACTCTAGTGTTCGAATGTAAAAGACAATTTGCAAGTAAATCAAGTAAAGAAATCCCACACAACGGGAGCAATCTTAAATGTTGGAATGAAATGCTTTGTTCATCTTCAGATGGATGGTAAACAGTCTGACAAGTGGGCCCTTACAGAATTCTGCCTTCCTTATGATCTTCCTCTCACACAAACAACCTATCGTTGCACTATTGCAATCTACTTATACTAGTGCAGGTACAATATTTCTGTGTAAGAGTATATTTGACCTTCCTTACTGAAGACTTATGTCTGAGTCAAGGTGCTCTAAGCTTCAAGGCTTAGAGTACTCTGTTTATGTGTCAAGAGACTTGCTTCTGCACTGAAACAGAGTTCTCTTTACTCAGTTCCCAAATTACTTTTGAAAGCTAAAAGATGTGCTAAAAAGGAATTGCAACTGTAAATGAAATTCTAAAGTAAACTATATGTGAAAAAGGAAATGCTTCAACTCATTAAAATTTGTAGAGGAAATAAACTTCATGAAATAAAAGAACTTTAAAAGAATCAAACAATAGCCTAAGTACTTTTCATGTGTTAATCAACATTGGTACTTTACCCACATTGATGATATTCTTTGCAAGTATAATATGGTAATTCGATATAACTGCTTCCAGGTCTTTTAGAGATGAAATTTTAATACCAAAATAGTTACTCAATTAATGATTCATTTGCTTGCAAAATAACTGAAAGTAAAATGTAAGTAAGTGATTAAATGTTTGCTGCAACGAATGACTAAACCAAGGTGCAAGTAACAACTTGCACTGGTGCAAGAAGGAGTTCCTTGCACAATCCGTTTGAAAATGAATTAAAACATTGAACAAGTGTAAAGGAAATGCGAGAAAGATATTTCATAAGTGAAACAAGCACAACTTCTCTTCAAACCACGGATCCGTTCACACATAGGCTACAAAAGATATTTTAATTCAAAATTTCAAGATTAATGATTAAACCATTACATCACACAGCTGCAAAAGAAATAACCACACCATATTTTCGAATAACAAAAGCGAGAGGGGTAAACGAGCTGGGTTGGTTGGACCCTAGCCAACGAGCTTGTTCCCCTTCTAAGGAATGAAAGAAATAAGCACTTCAAAGATACATCAAAGACAAATTTAAACGTTGTGCATATAAATCATAACGGTTCCTTGTATTACTCGATTTGGCAAATTACATTACAAAGCAGTCCAACCCCAGAGCGAGGCAATAACCAGATTACATATACCAAAATGATAGTCGCTGGTTCGCTAGCTTCCTATCTATGATCTACATCATATATATCGTTTCAGCTCTAGGACCTTTACACTAATTACAGATAATTCTCGTTCAGGCCTCTTGGCCGAACAAACTTAGAAAACCGAAATTACAACTTTAGTCAGCGATTATAACTTTACTTGGCCATAACCTAACTTTGGAGAAAAATCCCTAAATGTGCACCACCTATTATCCAGCTTTAGTTCATCATCAGTTAGACTCAGAGTTGAAGATCGAGATCCGTCCTCATGGAAGATAGCTTCTTGGAAATCTAAGATAGTGGTAGTGCACGAATCTACCTGCACTAGTCAGCTCATTCATCATTAACACTAAGTTCCATGATTACTCTATGAAATCAATATGATTTACAAGAAATATGTAAATAGGCACGAAATCTATATAAAAAGATTAATAAAGTGTTGTAATAAATCTTAATATGAAATATGAGCATGTGTAGGAAAAGGGTAACCATCTTGTACTAGTGCAAGAAAGAAGGGTCTTTTATTAAGATAAAACAAAGGTTGATATTAATGGAAATGGGGTAGAACATAGGTCAATTTAGGATACCAACATCCACCCATCCCTAAGTTGTTGTGTGTCCTCACACAATGTTTTACCTCTGCAAAAAAACCTTAAAAAATGAATGGCCAGCTCCTTAATTCTGGACTTCAATGTTTATCCCTGTCTTTACTATCTTTGGCTTCTTGTCTTGGGCTTTCTGCAGCTACTTAGTCACCTTCTTCAGGAATCTATAGCATCTGGAAGCCAGGTATTTCCATACCTTTACCCATCGCTTTTGCCTCTTTACTTCTACCAGTAACTCCATCTCACTCTGTTTCTGCCAACTCTACTCTATCATGACCTGGTTCAAAGCTTCTAGGTCATGGACTTGTTGCTCTAGGTCCACTATTCTATTATCGAGGAAGAGAGTGGACGATGCTATGCCAAGGTCTTTAGGTATGAACACCTTTTCTTCCACGGAATCATCATCAAGGTCGAGGCTATCAAAAGTCTACCTTATGACATCGCCGAGGGTTTCTATGCTCGGGGTTTTACTGTCACTGAGGGTTTGGATGCCCTCACCAATCTCTATGCCAGGGGTTTCACCTTCGGGATCTTAACACCTTGTTTTCTTGGTTTCTCAGGGGATTCAATGCCCTGTCCTTCCAAATCAATAGGGGTTTCGATTCCCCTTTCTTCTACCACTGCCAGGATTTCAGTACCCTGTCCTTCGAACACCGTGGGGTCTTTAATACCTTGCCCTTTTAAAATCGCAGGGTCTTCAATGTCCTGCTCTTCAAAAATCGCAGGCTCTTCAATGCCCTGACCTTCAAAAACCGCAGGGTATTCAATGCCTTGACCTTCAAAAACTGTAGGGTCTTTAGTGCCCTACTCTTCAAAAACCATAAGGTCTTCAGTGACCTTCTCCTCGAAATCATTGAGGGTCTCCACATCCGGTTCACTAATATTGTCAGGAGGCTCTTCATGTTGTTCCTCTTCATCCTCCTCTGCTTGGACTTCACCGATGTTTGGTATCAATGTTGTTTTTCTACATTCTCCTCATCCTCCACAATGTGTGCCACTGCGTCTATGAGCACCAAGAGATTATGAACTGTGGGGGAGACTTGGGGCAATTCATCAATTACAATGGGAGAGCTGGACTGGTTCGATCGTTGGTTGACAACTTTCCTCCTTGCCGAGGTCCTAATTTTCCTTTTCTTTTCTGCAGGAGGAGTGTTTTCAACGGCCCTCCTCTCTGCTTACATTGGTGAGCCTTTACTTCACCTCTTGGCAAGAGACAACGTCTCAGCCTTTCTCTTCTTACTTATACTTGTGCTAGCAGGCTTTTCTGCACCCCTTGCTCAGAATTATTTCAGAAATGCCTCCCTCGCTATTCGCTTTTTTTCTAACTTCTTCTTGACAAACATTGTAATAAGTCCATGATGGCCAAGTTTGTTTATAACTTGGCTTGCACTTCTGCTCTGCACATTTTTCGCCATCTTTTCAAGGCTCTTGAGCAAGAACTGAGGGAGATTAATCAGTTTCCTTGACTCAAAATGTGACAACAATCGAAGGTGGTATATGAACGCTAGGGTATAGCATCCTTCACCTATGACGAACTTCTATAATATAAACAATAAATCTCGCCATTTCATGACCATGGTGGTCTGTGGAAGTCCTTTTTTCTAGTAAACCTTAATCTTATTATCGACCACGAATCGGTGCCAATGCTTCATCGCCAACTGCTCCTTTTTAAACTAGCGCTCCCTTGTAAGTGGCAGGCATGTGGCTTGTGAAATGAACTCTTCAGTAATTTTAAACTTTAAGGACCCAACCCTGACTCGACCTTCTTTGAACGTCCTTGCAAACTCCAACACTACGGCCATGTCGAACTCGTCAAATTTTTGGAGGAAGGGTAGGAACCCCCATTCTTGCTTGACGGTTTGCTCAATCTCCTGTAGTGATAGTGGTTTAATCCTCATGGGTGCCATTTCAAACCTCCTCGACTTCACTGATCACACCCTCAAAGGAATTTCAGGGTAACTCCAACGTTCACCAAGAATTTTATGGTGGAGGTTCCTTTCCCTCCGTCTTTCTAGACCCACTCACCTGGCTATGATGGCACAGTCCCCTCCACATCGGTTGTAGATTCATGTCAGCTCGTTATAAGTGAATCGTGATGATTGGATGTAGTAGCGGTATAGGCAGTGGTGATGCAATGACTAGAATGATTGAATTACGGGTAGGTTAATGATGGTCAGGTAATGCAGAATAATTGCAAGGAGGGTGAGTGCAGGTTATCGGACAGTAGTACCCTTTCGCAGTTAACATCATAATTCAATCAGATATATTGCAACAATTATTAAAAAAATGTTAGATTTCAACCTTACACATCTTGCACTTTAAATATTTGTTCCTAGATTAGTAATTAATGAAGCAAAGCATCAATTAAAACATGGGATGAGATAACATATCAACTGTGTTTATGCATCAGACCTGCTTGTATTGTTGTGCTTGCACCAGAGACTTTTACAAAACAAGAATCTGATAGGACATACTTCAATATCTAGACTTTAAAAAAAAAATTGCCTCTTTATACAAGAAAAAATTATTCAGCATCCTTTGGTGCTTCTTGACATGCCTTCTGAATGACTGCATCAAATTCTGCAATACACTTATGAGGGAATAAAGAAGTGGGAAAGGGGGTAAAAATTTTAGAATGGGAAGGAATATTATAGCAGGGATTCTAGAAACAATATCACCAAGAGGGATAAACGAAATGGGATGTGGAAAAAATGAAAATATGAAGGGAAAAGAGGGATTCTACGAAATCGAGTAAGGGTAGTTTCTTGGAAGAAAAGGAAGGTAATTCATGGGGAATTTAGAAAAGAAACTTAGTGGGAAATTTTGAAATGGGAAATAGAAGAAAGAAAATATTTTTACCTTGAAATTTGCCTGCATTGGTGCAGGAAAAAAATAACTATAGGGAGAAGTAAGGGTTTACTTGGATAAACATGTCCATGCTAGTTACCTGAAACTTGGGTAAGTGCTTGGTTTCGTGAACCTGTTTCTTCTTGGTGGCAGCCATCATATCCAAAAATCAAGTAATCATTCCCTTTTTATTGTAATTTTGATCTTCCTACCAGCATGCTGGTTTTCAGGTTGATCCTTCTGCAATCATGTCAATCAACTGATTTTCACAATTACAAGTTTTTTTTTCTTTTTATACTTTTTATTTTTGTCATTTTTTTCTTTTTATTTTTATTTGATTATTTTTTTCAATAAGGATACTTAATTCTTCGACAGGTCGGTATTATCACCTACCAACTCCTTTTCAAATGGTTGTTGGACTCGCTGCATAAAATATCCTTTAGTAAGGGGTTGAAAATATACCTTCAATCTATGCCCATTTACTAGGAACACAAAATTCCATCCATCAATAGTTTTGATTTCTACCACTCCATTTTCGAACACTTTGACCACCTCATACGGTCTCATCTAGCATGTATGGAATTTTCCTTTAAAATGTTTGAATCTTGAATCGTAAAGGAGAACCCAATCACCTGGTTGGAACTGCTTTTTTTGAATGGACTTGTCATGCCACTTCTTGCACTGTTGTTGAACCAAGATGTTCTGCTGAATAGCATCCCTTCGGATTTCATCTAACTTGTTTAATTGTAGAAGGCACTGTTGTTGTGCTTCAGAGAGATCTAGCCCCAATTGGACTACAGTCCTGAAAGTCTTGATATGGAATTCTATCGGTAAGAGGACTTGTTTCCCATACACTAGCTCATATGGTGTGTGTTCCGTGTTGTTTCTCCAAGTGGTTTTATTGACCCATAATGCTTCCGGTAATTTGTTAGCCTAATCCTTTCTGTGCATGTTTACCGTCTTTGTGAGGTTGGACTCAATTACCTTATTTGTGGAATACACCTGACCATTGGCTTGTGGGTGATATGGTGTAGATCTCCTATGTCGTATTTTATACTGCTCCATCACACCATGTACCATATTAGAAATAAACTGTGATCCATTGTCAAAAACAATTTCGATAGGCACACCAAATCTAGTAAAGATTTGAGTAAAAAGAAAATCAACAACAACTCTTTCAATAGCAAAATAAACAACTTTAGCTTCTACCCATTTTGTAACAAAATTTGTACAAACCAAAATATGCTTTTTATTTGATGATGAGGGATTTATTGGTCCTACGAAATCAATAGCCCATTTTTCAAAAGGCTCAATCATAACCTGAGGACATAAAGGACTTTCATTGGTTTGATTAGGCTGGCCAATTCGCTGATAGCTATCACACCATTTGACATATTGTTTGGCATCCTTAAACAAGGAAGGCCAAAAATAGCCAGCTCGTAACACTTTGTATGCATTTCGCATATTGGCGAAGTGACCTCCACAAGCTTCATCATGGGCAGATTTTAAGATGTCAAACAACTCTTCCTCTCCTACACATCTACGGATAATGAGATCTGCTCTGATGTAAAAGATGTCTCCTTGGATCCAAGAATACGCAACACTTTTATGAATGATATTCCACTTTTCACGAGCTGATAAGTGAGGTGGTAATTTTCTGGTGACTAAATAGTTAGCTATGTCAGTAAACCATGCAGGTTTTGTTGACACAGCAAGAAGATGTTCGTTAGAAAAATCATCATCAACAGGAATTGCTTCACTAGGATTATTTAATCTTGAAATAGAATCTTCTACTACATTGGATTTCCTTGGTCTATCAACAATAGTGATGTTAAATTCCTGTAATAATAGCACCCACCTAGTTACCCTACTGCTACACTACAACAAAACAGGCAATTTGCGCCAGATTTAGCACCAGATTTTAGTGCATTTTTTTCTCAATTGGGATGAGTAGCCTGGTGCTAAATCTGGCTCTATTGTACAATATTTAAAGCGTCCTTTTTTGCACCAAATTTTGCATCTTTTTTTACGCCAAATTTTGCATCCTTTTTTATGCCAAAATTTCCATCATTTTTTGCACCCAGATTTTCATTTGGTTTTACAACATGTTTTGCTTCTAGTTTTGTGCCATTTTTTGCATCTGTTTTTGCATCATTTTTTGCTTCCTCTTTTGTGGCATTATTTGCTTCTAGTTTTGTGTCATAATTTGCATCAAGTTTTACACCATCTTTGGCCTCTAATTTAGTGCCTTTTATTACATTCAATTTGTGCCAATTTTTGCATCTGGTCTTATGCCATTTTTTGCTTCTAATTTTGTACTTATTTTTACATCTATTTTTGTGCCAATTTTTCTGCCTTTTTTTACACCATTTTTTCCATCCAATTTTGCACCATATGTTGAATCTGATTTAGTGCCAAATTTTGCATCCATTTTTGCATTTTATTTATCTCCCTTTTTTGCATCCTATTTTGCACCATATTTTGCATCTAATTTTGCATCATTTATTGCATCCAATTTAGCATCATTTTTAACACCATTTCTTGCATCCTTTTGGGCATATAAATTTGCATCCTATGTTGAACCATGTGTTGCATCCACCTTTGCATCCCATTTTGTGTCTGTTGTTACGTTGAATTTTGAGCCATTTTTTCGTCTACTTTTGCATTTTTTTTGCACCAAGTATTGAATGATTTGTTGCACCTTATTTTACATCCAATGTTGCATTTCATTTTGAATCCAAATTTGAGCCATTTTTATGCCCATTTTTGCACCATTTTTTATGTTCAAATTTGCATCCTTTTTGGTATCTAATTTTGCATCCTTTTTACCATTCAAATTTGCATCCTTTCTTTTGCCACATTTTATGTCCACATTTGCATCTCATTTTGCACCTAGATTTTAGTTTGAATTTTCATCTAGTTATGCATCATTTTTTATATCCTTGGTTTCACCCTTTTCTAGTCCCATTTTGCATCTTGTTTTGTGTCTTTTCTTACATCCTAATTTTACACCATTCTTTGCATCCTCATTTTGGTGTCCTTTTTTGCATCCTTGTTTGCGCCCAATTGGTTATCCTTTCATATGCCCTATTTTGTTCCCTTCTTTGTGTCTAATGTTGCAACCTTTTTTAATTTTACTTTAAAACCCTTTTTGTGTCATTGTTTGCATCTTGTTTTTATGGCTAGTTTAACATCCAATTCTGCTCCTAATTTTGCATCCATTTTTACATCCACTTTTGGCTTCTTGTTTAGAGCTTTAATTTTATTTCCATTTATGACCCCCTCTATGGGTTCATTTTATTAATTTCATTTACATAGTGAAATATATTAAAGTTTCTAATTATCATTTTGTTGTAGGA
The DNA here is from genome assembly GCA_000404065.3 of Pinus taeda. Taxonomy (NCBI): domain Eukaryota; kingdom Viridiplantae; phylum Streptophyta; class Pinopsida; order Pinales; family Pinaceae; genus Pinus; species Pinus taeda. The sequence continues at coordinate 2,769 of APFE031639658.1, read as the reverse complement.
TTTAATGCATGGTTAGATGAACATAAAACCATCTAACTTTATCCCGAAAACCTAGGATAGACCAATTAAGAGAAAGATTGTTCTAAGGCTCGAGATTCTTAGTAAATCAAGATGTAGAGTAAAGATTAAGAAAAAGAGAAGGAATTCTTGTTAGTCATCGCATGCAAGTCTTCTTGGAGTTTTTAGTATAGATAGGAAGCGCTCCTAGCTAGCTCCAAAGCTTGGTCCTACACATAAGAAAGAGAATAAAGCAACCTTCATAGCATAATATCTTGATAATCGAAACTATCATAAACATATAAATATTATTGAATAAATAAGTATAAACCAAAATCTCATACATTCATTAGTTAAATAGAATAAGTAAAGAATGAATAGAAACATATGGAAGGAAGGACAACTGATCTATATTAATAAAGGAGTTGGAGGAAAGTTACAACAATCATATGTAGTTGCAGCAGCATCTCCCCCAACTCCTAGCTCCAAAACTCTCCATCTCAAGATAGATCTCAGCAGCGTGACAATACAAGAATTCCCATCATTTTCTCAATGGCCAAGCCTCCAATATAGAAGAAAGTGAACGCTATGAAGATTTCCCAATTGGGCAAAATCTTTTGGGCGAATAATGTTTCCTCATATAAAAATGGCCTTTTCCAAATTTTAGATGGTTTTGTGCTTAGGAAAAAGCTTCCCCATGCTTTATGGCTCTTTCCCGCTTTTGTAGGCTTTTATTTTTTAGGAAAAAGCTAAAGATGAGGATAAAGAGATCACATTCCACCATATGAGTTTCTGAAAGTGAACAAGAGTGTCAAATTCAAATTTTAGTTTGCTTATGTTTTTTTTTTTTAA